>CAXIWQ010000157.1:0-51068 GCA_964036275.1 Litoditis marina
GTGGCTGTGCGCCACAGAATAGATAGTCGTATTACTTTCTTGTAGCTGGGAGCAACAGACTTGATAGCCGTATAAACTTTTTTCTGTAGCTGCAAGGCAAAGAGTCAATAACCGCGTTAATTCGTATTTCGTGGCTCTGCGCCACAGAATAGATTGTCGTATTAGGTTTTTGTAGCTGGGAGCAACAGACTTGATAGCCGTATGAACTGTTTTCTGTAAATGCAAGCCAAAAAGTCGATAACCGCGTAAATTCGTATTTCGTGGCGGTGCGCCACAGAATAGATAGTCGTATTACTTTCTTGTAGCTGGGAGCAACAGACTTGATAGCCGTATAAACCTTTTTTTTTGTAGCTGCAAGCCACAGAGTCAATAACCGCGTTAATTCGTACTTTCTGGTTGTGCACCACAGAATATTCAGTCGTATTAGGTTTTTGTAGCTGTGAGCAACACACTTGATAGCCGTATAAACTTGTTTTCTGTAGCTGCAAAGCAAAGAGTCAATAACCGCGTTAATTTGTCTTTTGTGGCTGTGCGCCACAGAATATGAAGTCGTATTAGGTTTTTGTAGCTGGGAGCAACAGACCTGATAGCCGTATGATTTTTTTCTATAGCTGCAAGGCAAAGAGTCAATAACCGCGTTGATTCGTATTTTGTGGCTGTGCGCCACAGAATAGATTGTCGTATTAGGTTTTGTAGCTGGGAGCAACAGATTTGATAGCCGTATGAACTGTTCTCAGTAGCTGCAAGGCAAAGAGTCAATAACCGCGTTAATTTGTCTTTTGTGGCTGTGCGCCACAGAATAGATTGTCGTATTAGGTTTTTGTAGCTGGGAGCAACAGATTTGATAGCCGTATGATTTTTTCTATAGCTGCAAGGCAAAGAGTCAATAACCGCGTTGATTCGTATTTTGTGGCTGTGCGCCACAGAATAGATTGTCGTATTACTTTCTTGTAGCTGGGAGCAACAGACTTGATAGCCGTATAAACTTTTTTCTGTAGCTGCAAGGCAAAGAGTCAATAACCGCGTTAATTCGTATTTCGTGGCTCTGCGCCACAGAATAGATTGTCGTATTAGGTTTTTGTAGCTGGGAGCAACAGACTTGATAGCCGTATGAACTGTTTTCTGTAAATGCAAGCCAAAGAGTCGATAACCGCGTAAATTCGTTTTTCGTGGCGGTGCGCCACAGAATAGATAGTCGTATTACTTTCTTGTAGCTGGGAGCAACAGACTTGATAGCCGTATAAACCTTTTTTTTTTGTAGCTGCAAGCCACAGAGTCAATAACCGCGTTAATTCGTACTTTCTGGTTGTGCACCACAGAATATTTAGTCGTATTAGGTTCTTGTAGCTGTGAGCAACACACTTGATAGCCGTATAAACTTGTTTTCTGTAGCTGCAAAGCAAAGAGTCAATAACCGCGTTAATTTGTCTTTTGTGGCTGTGTGCCACAGAATATAAAGTCGTATTAGGTTTTTGTAGCTGGGAGCAACAGACTTGATAGCCGTATGATTTTTTCTATAGCTGCAAGGCAAAGAGTCAATAACCGCGTTGATTCGTATTTTGTGGCTGTGCGCCACAGAATAGATTGTCGTATTAGGTTTTTTGTAGCTGGGAGCAACAGATTTGATAGCCGTATGAACTGCTCTCAGTAGCTGCAAGGCAAAGAGTCAATAACCGCGTTAATTTGTCTTTTGTGGCTGTGCGCCACAGAATAGATTGTCGTATTAGGTTTTTGTAGCTGGGAGCAACAGATTTGATAGCCGTATGAACTGTTCTCTGTAACTGCAAGCCAAAGAGTCGATAACAGCGTTAATTCGTATTTCGTGGCTGTGCGCCACATAATAGATAGTCGTATTAGGTTTTTGTAGCTGGAAGCAACAGACTTGATAGCCGTATGATTTTTTTTCTGTAGCTGCAAGGCAAAGAGTCAATAACCGCGTTAATTTGTCTTTTGTGGCTGTGCGCCACAGAATATAAAGTCGTATTAGGTTTTTGTAGCTGGGAGCAACAGACTTGATAGCCGTATGAACTGTTTTCTGTAAATGCAAGCCAAAGAGTCGATAACCGCGTAAATTCGTATTTCGTGGCGGTGCGCCACAGAATAGATAGTCGTATTACTTTCTTGTAGCTGGGAGCAACAGACTTGATAGCCGTATAAACCTTTTTTTCTGTAGCTGCAAGGCAAAGAGTCAATAACCGCGTTAATTCGTCTTTTGTGGCTGTGCGCCACAGAATATTCAGTTGTTTTAGGTTCTTGTAGCTGTGAGCAACACACTTGATAGCCTTATAAACTTTTGTCTGTAGCTGCAAGGCAAAGAGTCAATAACCGCGTTAATTTGTCTGTTGTGGCTGTGCGCCACAGAATAGATTGTCGTACTAGGTTTTTGTAGCTGGGAGCAACAGACTTGATAGCCGTATGAACTGTTTTCTGTAAATGCATGCCAAAGAGTCGATAACCGCGTAAATTCGTATTTCGTGGCTGTGCGCCACAGAATAGATAGTCGTATTAGGTTTTTGTAGCTGGGAGCAACAGACTTGATAGCCGTATAAACTTTTTTCTGTAGCTGCAAGGCAAAGAGTCAATAACCGCGTTAATTTGTCTTTTGTGGCTGTTTGCCACAGAATATAAAGTCGTATTAGGTTTTTGTAGCTGGGAGCAACAGACTTGATAGCCGTATGATTTTTTTTTCTGTAGCTGAAAGGCAAAGAGTCAATAACCGCGTTAATTTGTCTTTTGTGGGTGTGCGCCACAGAATATAAAGTCGTATTAGGTTTTTGTAGCTGGGAGCAACAGACTTGATAGCCGTATGAACTGTTTTCTGTAAATGCAAGCCAAAGAGTCGATAACCGCGTAAATTCGTATTTCGTGGCGGTGCGCCACAGAATAGATAGTCGTATTACTTTCTTGTAGCTGGGAGCAACAGACTTGATAGCCGTATAAACCTTTTTTCTGTAGCTGCAAGGCAAAGAGTCAATAACCGCGTTAATTTGTCTTTTGTGGCTGTGCGCCACAGAATATAAAGTCGTATTAGGTTTTTGTAGCTGGGAGCAACAGACTTGATAGCCGTATGAACTGTTTTCTGTAAATGCAAGCCAAAGAGTCGATAACCGCGTTAATTCGTATTTCGTGGCTGTGCGCCACAGAATAGATAGTCGTATTACTTTCTTGTAGCTGTGAGCAACACACTTGATAGCCGTATAAACTTGTTTTCTGTAGCTGCAAAGCAAAGAGTCAATAACCGCGTTAATTTGTCTTTTGTGGCTGTGCGCCACAGAATATAAAGTCGTATTAGGTTTTTGTAGCTGGGAGCAACAGACCTGATAGCCGTATGATTTTTTTTCTATAGCTGCAAGGCAAAGAGTCAATAACCGCGTTGATTCGTATTTTGTGGCTGTGCGCCACAGAATAGATTGTCGTATTAGGTTTTTGTAGCTGGGAGCAACAGATTTGATAGCCGTATGAACTGTTCTCAGTAGCTGCAAGGCAAAGAGTCAATAACCGCGTTAATTTGTCTTTTGTGGCTGTGCGCCACAGAATAGATTGTCGTATTAGGTTTTTGTAGCTGGGAGCAACAGATTTGATAGCCGTATGAACTGTTCTCTGTAACTGCAAGCCAAAGAGTCGATAACAGCGTTAATTCGTATTTCGTGGCTGTACGCCACAGAATAGATAGTCGTATTACTTTCTTGTAGCTGGGAGCAACAGACTTGATAGCCGTATAAACTTTTTTTCTGTAGCTGCAAGGCAAAGAGTCAATAACCGCGTTAATTTGTCTTTTGTGGCTGTTTGCCACAGAATATAAAGTCGTATTAGGTTTTTGTAGCTGGAGCAACAGACTTGATAGCCGTATGATTTTTTTTTTTCTGTAGCTGAAAGGCAAAGAGTCAATAACCGCGTTAATTTGTCTTTTGTGGGTGTGCGCCACAGAATATAAAGTCGTATTAGGTTTTTGTAGCTGGGAGCAACAGACTTGATAGCCGTATGAACTGTTTTCTGTAAATGCAAGCCAAAGAGTCGATAACCGCGTAAATTCGTATTTCGTGGCGGTGCGCCACAGAATAGATAGTCGTATTACTTTCTTGTAGCTGGGAGCAACAGACTTGATAGCCGTATAAACCTTTTTTTCTGTAGCTGCAAGGCAAAGAGTCAATAACCGCGTTAATTTGTCTTTTGTGGCTGTGCGCCACAGAATATAAAGTCGTATTAGGTTTTTGTAGCTGGGAGCAACAGACTTGATAGCCGTATGAACTGTTTTCTGTAAATGCAAGCCAAAGAGTCGATAACCGCGTTAATTCGTATTTCGTGGCTGTGCGCCACAGAATAGATAGTCGTATTACTTTCTTGTAGCTGTGAGCAACACACTTGATAGCCGTATAAACTTGTTTTCTGTAGCTGCAAAGCAAAGAGTCAATAACCGCGTTAATTTGTCTTTTGTGGCTGTGCGCCACAGAATATAAAGTCGTATTAGGTTTTTGTAGCTGGGAGCAACAGACCTGATAGCCGTATGATTTTTTTCTATAGCTGCAAGGCAAAGAGTCAATAACCGCGTTGATTCGTATTTTGTGGCTGTGCGCCACAGAATAGATTGTCGTATTAGGTTTTTGTAGCTGGGAGCAACAGATTTGATAGCCGTATGAACTGTTCTCAGTAGCTGCAAGGCAAAGAGTCAATAACCGCGTTAATTTGTCTTTTGTGGCTGTGCGCCACAGAATAGATTGTCGTATTAGGTTTTTGTAGCTGGGAGCAACAGATTTGATAGCCGTATGAACTGTTCTCTGTAACTGCAAGCCAAAGAGTCGATAACAGCGTTAATTCGTATTTCGTGGCTGTACGCCACAGAATAGATAGTCGTATTACTTTCTTGTAGCTGGGAGCAACAGACTTGATAGCCGTATAAACTTTTTTCTGTAGCTGCAAGGCAAAGAGTCAATAACCGCGTTAATTCGTATTTCGTGGCTCTGCGCCACAGAATAGATTGTCGTATTAGGTTTTTGTAGCTGGGAGCAACAGACTTGATAGCCGTATGAACTGTTTTCTGTAAATGCAAGCCAAAGAGTCGATAACCGCGTAAATTCGTTTTTCGTGGCGGTGCGCCACAGAATAGATAGTCGTATTACTTTCTTGTAGCTGGGAGCAACAGACTTGATAGCCGTATAAACCTTTTTTTTTGTAGCTGCAAGCCACAGAGTCAATAACCGCGTTAATTCGTACTTTCTGGTTGTGCACCACAGAATATTTAGTCGTATTAGGTTCTTGTAGCTGTGAGCAACACACTTGATAGCCGTATAAACTTGTTTTCTGTAGCTGCAAAGCAAAGAGTCAATAACCGCGTTAATTTGTCTTTTGTGGCTGTGCGCCACAGAATATAAAGTCGTATTAGGTTTTTGTAGCTGGAGCAACAGACTTGATAGCCGTATGATTTTTTCTATAGCTGCAAGGCAAAGAGTCAATAACCGCGTTGATTCGTATTTTGTGGCTGTGCGCCACAGAATAGATTGTCGTATTAGGTTTTTGTAGCTGGGAGCAACAGATTTGATAGCCGTATGAACTGCTCTCAGTAGCTGCAAGGCAAAGAGTCAATAACCGCGTTAATTTGTCTTTTGTGGCTGTGCGCCACAGAATAGATTGTCGTATTAGGTTTTTGTAGCTGGGAGCAACAGATTTGATAGCCGTATGAACTGTTCTCTGTAACTGCAAGCCAAAGAGTCGATAACAGCGTTAATTTGTATTTCGTGGCTGTGCGCCACAGAATAGATAGTCGTATTAGGTTTTTGTAGCTGGGAGCAACAGATTTGATAGCCGTATGAACTGTTCTCAGTAGCTGCAAGGCAAAGAGTCAATAACCGCGTTAATTTGTCTTTTGTGGCTGTGCGCCACAGAATATATAATCGTCTTAGGTTCTTGTAGCTGTGAGCAACACACTTGGTAGCCGTATAAGCTTTGTTTCTGTAGCTGCAAGCCAATGAGTCAATAACCGCGTTAATTTGTACTTTGTGGTTGTGCACCACAGAAAAGATAGTTGTATTAAGTTTTTGTAGCTGGGAGCAACAGATTTGATAGCCGTATAAACTGTTCTCTGTAACTGCAAGCCAAAGAGTCGATAACAGCGTTAATTCGTATTTCGTGGCTGTGCGCCACAGAATAGATAGTCGTATTAGGTTTTTGTAGCTGGAAGCAACAGACTTGATAGCCGTATGATTTTTTTTTCTGTAGCTGCAAGGCAAAGAGTCAATAACCGCGTTAATTTGTCTTTTGTGGCTGTGCGCCACAGAATATAAAGTCGTATTAGGTTTTTGTAGCTGGGAGCAACAGACTTGATAGCCGTATGAACTGTTTTCTGTAAATGCAAGCCAAAGAGTCGATAACCGCGTAAATTCGTATTTCGTGGCGGTGCGCCACAGAATAGATAGTCGTATTACTTTCTTGTAGCTGGGAGCAACAGACTTGATAGCCGTATAAACCTTTTTTTCTGTAGCTGCAAGGCAAAGAGTCAATAACCGCGTTAATTCGTCTTTTGTGGCTGTGCGCCACAGAATATTCAGTTGTATTAGGTTCTTGTAGCTGTGAGCAACACACTTGATAGCCTTATAAACTTTTGTCTGTAGCTGCAAGGCAAAGAGTCAATAACCGCGTTAATTTGTCTGTTGTGGCTGTGCGCCACAGAATAGATTGTCGTACTAGGTTTTTGTAGCTGGGAGCAACAGACTTGATAGCCGTATGAACTGTTTTCTGTAAATGCATGCCAAAGAGTCGATAACCGCGTAAATTCGTATTTCGTGGCTGTGCGCCACAGAATAGATAGTCGTATTAGGTTTTTGTAGCTGGGAGCAACATACTTGATAGCCGTATAAACTTTTTTTCTGTAGCTGCAAGGCAAAGAGTCAATAACCGCGTTAATTTGTCTTTTGTGGCTGTTTGCCACAGAATATAAAGTCGTATTAGGTTTTTGTAGCTGGGAGCAACAGACTTGATAGCCGTATGATTTTTTTTTCTGTAGCTGAAAGGCAAAGAGTCAATAACCGCGTTAATTTGTCTTTTGTGGGTGTGCGCCACAGAATATAAAGTCGTATTAGGTTTTTGTAGCTGGGAGCAACAGACTTGATAACCGTATGAACTGTTTTCTGTAAATGCAAGCCAAAGAGTCGATAACCGCGTAAATTCGTATTTCGTGGCGGTGCGCCACAGAATAGATAGTCGTATTACTTTCTTGTAGCTGGGAGCAACAGACTTGATAGCCGTATAAACCTTTTTTTCTGTAGCTGCAAGGCAAAGAGTCAATAACCGCGTTAATTTGTCTTTTGTGGCTGTGCGCCACAGAATATAAAGTCGTATTAGGTTTTTGTAGCTGGGAGCAACAGACTTGATAGCCGTATGAACTGTTTTCTGTAAATGCAAGCCAAAGAGTCGATAACCGCGTAAATTCGTATTTCGTGGCGGTGCGCCACAGAATAGATAGTCGTATTACTTTCTTGTAGCTGGGAGCAACAGACTTGATAGCCGTATAAACCTTTTTTCTGTAGCTGCAAGGCAAAGAGTCAATAACCGCGTTAATTCGTCTTTTGTGGCTGTGCGCCACAGAATAGATTGTCGTATTAGGTTTTTGTAGCTGGGAGCAACAGACTTGATAGCCGTATGAACTGTTTTCTGTAAATGCAAGCCAAAGAGTCGATAACCGCGTAAATTCGTATTTCGTGGCTGTGCGCCACAGAATAGATTGTCGTATTAGGTTTTTGTAGCTGGGAGCAACAGACTTGATAGCCGTATGAACTGTTTTCTGTAAATGCAAGCCAAAGAGTCGATAACCGCGTAAATTCGTATTTCGTGGCTGTGCGCCACAGATAAGATTGTCGTATTAGGTGTTTGTAGCTGGGAGCAACAGACTTGATAGCCGTATAAACTTTTTTTCTGTAGCTGCAAGGCAAAGAGTCAATAACCGCGTTAATTTGTCTTTTGTGGCTGTGCGCCACAGAATATAAAGTCGTATTAGGTTTTTGTAGCTGGGAGCAACAGACTTGATAGCCGTATGAACTGTTTTCTGTAAATGCAAGCCAAAGAGTCGATAACCGCGTAAATTCGTATTTCGTGGCGGTGCGCCACAGGAAAGATAGTCGTATTACTTTCTTGTAGCTGGGAGCAACAGACTTGATAGCCGTATAAACCTTTTTTTTCTGTAGCTGCAAGGCAAAGAGTCAATAACCGCGTTAATTCGTCTTTTGTGGCTGTGCACCACAGAATATTCAGTCGTATTAGGTTCTTGTAGCTGTGAGCAACACACTTGATAGCCGTATAAACTTGTTTTCTGTAGCTGCAAAGCAAAGAGTCAATAACCGCGTTAATTTGTCTTTTGTGGCTGTGCGCCACAGAATAGATTGTCGTATTAGGTTTTTGTAGCTGGGAGCAACAGACTTGATAGCCGTATGAACTGTTTTCTGTAAATGCAAGCCAAAGAGTCGATAACCGCGTAAATTCGTATTTCGTGGCTGTGCGCCACAGAATAGATTGTCGTATTAGGTTTTTGTAGCTGGGAGCAACAGATTTGATAGCCGTATGAACTGTTCTCAGTAGCTGCAAGGCAAAGAGTCAATAACCGCGTTAATTTGTCTTTTGTGGCTGTGCGCCACAGAATAGATTGTCGTATTAGGTTTTTGTAGCTGGGAGCAACAGATTTGATAGCCGTATGAACTGTTCTCTGTAACTGCAAGCCAAAGAGTCGATAACAGCGTTAATTCGTATTTAGTGGCTGTGCGCCACAGAATAGATAGTCGTATTAGGTTTTTGTAGCTGGAGCAACAGATTTGATAGCCGTATGAACTGTTCTCAGTAGCTGCAAGGCAAAGAGTCAATAACCGCGTTAATTTGTTTTTTGTGGCTGTGCGCCACAGAATATATAATCGTCTTAGGTTCTTGTAGCTGTGAGCAACACACTTGGTAGCCGTATAAGCTTTTTTTCTGTAGCTGCAAGCCAATGAGTCAATAACCGCGTTAATTTGTACTTTGTGGTTGTGCACCACAGAAAAGATAGTTCGTATTAAGTTTTTGTAGCTGGGAGCAACAGATTTGATAGCCGTATGAACTGTTCTCTGTAACTGCAAGCCAAAGAGTCGATAACAGCGTTAATTCGTATTTCGTGGCTGTGCGCCACAGAATAGATAGTCGTAGTAGGTTTTTGTAGCTGGAAGCAACAGACTTGATAGCCGTATGATTTTTTTTCTGAAGCTGCAAGGCAAAGAGTCAATAACCGCGTTAATTTGTCTTTTGTGGCTGTGCGCCACAGAATATAAAGTCGTATTAGGTTTTTGTAGCTGGGAGCAACAGACTTGATAGCCGTATGAACTGTTTTCTGTAAATGCAAGCCAAAGAGTCGATAACCGCGTAAATTCGTATTTCGTGGCGGTGCGCCACAGAATAGATAGTCGTATTACTTTCTTGTAGCTGGGAGCAACAGACTTGATAGCCGTATAAACCTTTTTTTTCTGTAGCTGCAAGGCAAAGAGTCAATAACCGCGTTAATTCGTCTTTTGTGGCTGTGCGCCACAGAATATTCAGTTGTATTAGGTTCTTGTAGCTGTGAGCAACACACTTGATAGCCTTATAAACGTTTGTCTGTAGCTGCAAGGCAAAGAGTCAATAACCGCGTTAATTTGTCTTTTGTGGCTGTGCGCCACAGAATAGATTGTCGTATTAGGTTTTTGTAGCTGGGAGCAACAGACTTGATAGCCGTATGAACTGTTTTCTGTAAATGCAAGCCAAAGAGTCGATAACCGCGTAAATTCGTATTTCGTGGCTGTGCGCCACAGAATAGATAGTCGTATTAGGTTTTTGTAGCTGGGAGCAACAGACTTGATAGCCGTATAAACTTTTTTTTCTGTAGCTGCAAGGCAAAGAGTCAATAACCGCGTTAATTTGTCTTTTGTGGCTGTGCGCCACAGAATATAAAGTCGTATTAGGTTTTTGTAGCTGGGAGCAACAGACTTGATAGCCGTATGATTTTTTTTCTGTAGCTGAAAGGCAAAGAGTCAATAACCGCGTTAATTCGTCTTTTGTGGCTGTGCGCCACAGAATAATCAGTCGTATTAGGTTCTTGTAGCTGTGAGCGACACACTTGATAGCCGTATGAACTGTTCTCTGTAGCTGCGAGGCAAAGAGTCAATAACCGCGTCAATTCGTACTTTGTGGTTGTGCACCACAGAATAGATTGTCGTATTAGGTTTTTGTAGCTGGGAGCAACAGATTTGATAGCCGTATGAACTGTTCTCTGTAGCTGCAAGGCAAAGAGTCAATAACCGCGTTAATTTGTCTTTTGTGGCTGTGCGCCCACATAATATATAGTCGTCTTAGGTTCTTGTAGCTGTGAGCGACACACTTGGTAGCCGTATAGGCTTTTTTTCTGTAGCTGCAAGCCACAGAGTCAATAACCGCGTTAATTCGTACTTTCTGGTTGTGCACCACAGGAAAGATAGTTGTATTAGGTTTTGTAGCTGGGAGCAACAGATTTGATAGCCGTATGAACTGTTCTCTGTAACTGCAAGCCAAAGAGTCGATAACAGCGTTAATTCGTATTTTGTGGCTGTGCGCCACAGAATATATAGTCGTCTTAGGTTCTTGTAGCTGTGAGCAACACACTTGGTAGCCGTATAGGCTTTTTTTCTGTAGCTGCAAGCCACAGAGTCAATAACCGCGTTAATTCGTACTTTCTGGTTGTGCACCACAGGAAAGATAGTTGTATTAAGTTTTTGTAGCTGGGAGCAACAGATTTGATAGCCGTATGAACTGTTCTCTGTAACTGCAAGCCAAAGAGTCGATAACAGCGTTAATTCGTATTTTGTGGCTGTGCGCCACAGAATAGATTGTCGTATTAGGTTTTTGTAGCTGGGAGCAACAGACTTGATAGCTGTATGAACTGTTTTTTGTAAATGCAAGCCAAAGAGTCGATAACCGCGTAAATTCGTATTTCGTGGCTGTGCGCCACATAATAGATAGTCGTAATACTTTCTTGTAGCTGGGAGCTACAGACTTGATAGCCGGTATTAACTTTTTTTTCTGTAGCTGCAAGGCAAAGAGTCAATAACCGCGTTAATTCGTCTTTTGTGGCTGTGCACCACAGAATATTCAGTCGTATTAGGTTCTTGTAGCTGTGAGCAACACACTTGATAGCCGTATAAACTTGTTTTCTGTAGCTGCAAAGCAAAGAGTCAATAACCGCGTTAATTTGTCTTTTGTGGCTGTGCGCCACAGAATAGATTGTCGTATTAGGTTTTTGTAGCTGGAGCAACAGACTTGATAGCCGTATGAACTGTTTTCTGTAAATGCAAGCCAAAGAGTCGATAACCGCGTAAATTCGTATTTCGTGGCTGTGCGCCACAGAATAGATTGTCGTATTAGGTTTTGTAGCTGGGAGCAACAGATTTGATAGCCGTATGAACTGTTCTCAGTAGCTGCAAGGCAAAGAGTCAATAACCGCGTTAATTTGTCTTTTGTGGCTGTGCGCCACAGAATAGATTGTCGTATTAGGTTTTTGTAGCTGGGAGCAACAGATTTGATAGCCGTATGAACTGTTCTCTGTAACTGCAAGCCAAAGAGTCGATAACAGCGTTAATTCGTATTTAGTGGCTGTGCGCCACAGAATAGATAGTCGTATTAGGTTTTTGTAGCTGGGAGCAACAGATTTGATAGCCGTATGAACTGTTCTCAGTAGCTGCAAGGCAAAGAGTCAATAACCGCGTTAATTTGTTTTTTGTGGCTGTGCGCCACAGAATATATAATCGTCTTAGGTTCTTGTAGCTGTGAGCAACACACTTGGTAGCCGTATAAGCTTTTTTTCTGTAGCTGCAAGCCAATGAGTCAATAACCGCGTTAATTTGTACTTTGTGGTTGTGCACCACAGAAAAGATAGTTGTATTAAGTTTTTGTAGCTGGGAGCAACAGATTTGATAGCCGTATGAACTGTTCTCTGTAACTGCAAGCCAAAGAGTCGATAACAGCGTTAATTCGTATTTCGTGGCTGTGCGCCACAGAATAGATAGTCGTAGTAGGTTTTTGTAGCTGGAAGCAACAGACTTGATAGCCGTATGATTTTTTTTCTGAAGCTGCAAGGCAAAGAGTCAATAACCGCGTTAATTTGTCTTTTGTGGCTGTGCGCCACAGAATATAAAGTCGTATTAGGTTTTTGTAGCTGGGAGCAACAGACTTGATAGCCGTATGAACTGTTTTCTGTAAATGCAAGCCAAAGAGTCGATAACCGCGTAAATTCGTATTTCGTGGCGGTGCGCCACAGAATAGATAGTCGTATTACTTTCTTGTAGCTGGGAGCAACAGACTTGATAGCCGTATAAACCTTTTTTTTCTGTAGCTGCAAGGCAAAGAGTCAATAACCGCGTTAATTCGTCTTTTGTGGCTGTGCGCCACAGAATATTCAGTTGTATTAGGTTCTTGTAGCTGTGAGCAACACACTTGATAGCCTTATAAACGTTTGTCTGTAGCTGCAAGGCAAAGAGTCAATAACCGCGTTAATTTGTCTTTTGTGGCTGTGCGCCACAGAATAGATTGTCGTATTAGGTTTTTGTAGCTGGGAGCAACAGACTTGATAGCCGTATGAACTGTTTTCTGTAAATGCAAGCCAAAGAGTCGATAACCGCGTAAATTCGTATTTCGTGGCTGTGCGCCACAGAATAGATAGTCGTATTAGGTTTTTGTAGCTGGGAGCAACAGACTTGATAGCCGTATAAACTTTTTTTCTGTAGCTGCAAGGCAAAGAGTCAATAACCGCGTTAATTTGTCTTTTGTGGCTGTGCGCCACAGAATATAAAGTCGTATTAGGTTTTTGTAGCTGGGAGCAACAGACTTGATAGCCGTATGATTTTTTTTTTCTGTAGCTGAAAGGCAAAGAGTCAATAACCGCGTTAATTCGTCTTTTGTGGCTGTGCGCCACAGAATAATCAGTCGTATTAGGTTCTTGTAGCTGTGAGCGACACACTTGATAGCCGTATGAACTGTTCTCTGTAGCTGCGAGGCAAAGAGTCAATAACCGCGTCAATTCGTACTTTGTGGTTGTGCACCACAGAATAGATTGTCGTATTAGGTTTTTGTAGCTGGGAGCAACAGATTTGATAGCCGTATGAACTGTTCTCTGTAGCTGCAAGGCAAAGAATCAATAACCGCGTTAATTTGTCTTTTGTGGCTGTGCGCCACATAATATATAGTCGTCTTAGGTTCTTGTAGCTGTGAGCGACACACTTGGTAGCCGTATAGGCTTTTTTTCTGTAGCTGCAAGCCACAGAGTCAATAACCGCGTTAATTCGTACTTTCTGGTTGTGCACCACAGGAAAGATAGTTGTATTAGGTTTTGTAGCTGGGAGCAACAGATTTGATAGCCGTATGAACTGTTCTCTGTAACTGCAAGCCAAAGAGTCGATAACAGCGTTAATTCGTATTTTGTGGCTGTGCGCCACAGAATATATAGTCGTCTTAGGTTCTTGTAGCTGTGAGCAACACACTTGGTAGCCGTATAGGCTTTTTTTCTGTAGCTGCAAGCCACAGAGTCAATAACCGCGTTAATTCGTACTTTCTGGTTGTGCACCACAGGAAAGATAGTTGTATTAAGTTTTTGTAGCTGGGAGCAACAGATTTGATAGCCGTATGAACTGTTCTCTGTAACTGCAAGCCAAAGAGTCGATAACAGCGTTAATTCGTATTTTGTGGCTGTGCGCCACAGAATAGATTGTCGTATTAGGTTTTTGTAGCTGGGAGCAACAGACTTGATAGCTGTATGAACTGTTTTTTGTAAATGCAAGCCAAAGAGTCGACAACCGCGTAAATTCGTATTTCGTGGCTGTGCGCCACATAATAGATAGTCGTAATACTTTCTTGTAGCTGGGAGCTACAGACTTGATAGCCGTATTAACTTTTTTTTCTGTAGCTGCAAGGCAAAGAGTCAATAACCGCGTTAATTTGTCTTTTGTGGCTGTGCGCCACAGAATATAAAGTCGTATTAGGTTTTTGTAGCTGGGAGCAACAGACTTGATAGCCGTATGATTTTTTTTTCTGTAGCTGAAAGGCAAAGAGTCAATAACCGCGTTAATTCGTCTTTTGTGGCTGTGCGCCACAGAATAATCAGTCGTATTAGGTTCTTGTAGCTGTGAGCGACACACTTGATAGCCGTATGAACTGTTCTCTGTAGCTGCAAGGCAAAGAGTCAATAACCGTGTTAATTTGTCTTTTGTGGCTGTGCGCCACATAATATATAGTCGTCTTAGGTTCTTGTAGCTGTGAGCGACACACTTGGTAGCCGTATAGGCTTTTTTTCTGTAGCTGCAAGCCACAGAGTCAATAACCGCGTTAATTCGTACTTTCTGGTTGTGCACCACAGGAAAGATAGTTGTATTAGGTTTTGTAGCTGGGAGCAACAGATTTGATAGCCGTATGAACTGTTCTCTGTAACTGCAAGCCAAAGAGTCGATAACAGCGTTAATTCGTATTTTGTGGCTGTGCGCCACAGAATATATAGTCGTCTTAGGTTCTTGTAGCTGTGAGCAACACACTTGGTAGCCGTATAGGCTTTTTTTCTGTAGCTGCAAGCCACAGAGTCAATAACCGCGTTAATTCGTACTTTCTGGTTGTGCACCACAGGAAAGATAGTTGTATTAAGTTTTTGTAGCTGGGAGCAACAGATTTGATAGCCGTATGAACTGTTCTCTGTAACTGCAAGCCAAAGAGTCGATAACAGCGTTAATTCGTATTTTGTGGCTGTGCGCCACAGAATAGATTGTCGTATTAGGTTTTTGTAGCTGGGAGCAACAGACTTGATAGCCGTATGAACTGTTTTTTGTAAATGCAAGCCAAAGAGTCGATAACCGCGTAAATTCGTATTTCGTGGCTGTGCGCCACATAATAGATAGTCGTAATACTTTCTTGTAGCTGGGAGCTACAGACTTGATAGCCGTATTAACTTTTTTTTCTGTAGCTGCAAGGCAAAGAGTCAATAACCGCGTTAATTCGTCTTTTGTGGCTGTGCGCCACAGAATAATCAGTCGTATTAGGTTCTTGTAGCTGTGAGCAACACACTTGATAGCCGTATAAGCTTTTTTTCTGTAGCTGCAAGCCACAGAGTCAATAACCGCGTCAATTCGTACTTTGTGGTTGTGCGCCACAGAAAAGATAGTCGTATTAAGTTTTTGTAGCTGGTGAGCAACAGACTTGATAGCCGTATAAACTTTTTTCTGTAGCTGCAAGGCAAAGAGTCAATAACCGCGTTAATTCGTACTTTCTGGTTGTGAACCACAGGAAAGATAGTTGTATTAAGTTTTTGTAGCTGGGAGCAACAGATTTGATAGCCGTATGAACTGTTCTCTGTAACTGCAAGCCAAAGAGTCGATAACCGCGTTAATTCGTATTTTGTGGCTGTGCGCCACAGAATAGATTGTCGTATTAGGTTTTTGTAGCTGAAAGCAACAGACTTGATAGCCGTATAAACTTTTTTCTGTAGCTGCAAGCCGATGAGTCGATAACCGCGTTAATTCGTAATTCGTGGCTGTGCGCCACAGAATAGATAGTCGTATTAGGTTTTTGTAGCTGGGAGCAACATACTTGATAGCCGTATAAACTTTTTTCTGTAGCTGCAAGGCAAAGAGTCAATAACCGCGTTAATTTGTCTTTTGTGGCTGTGCGCTACAGAATATAAAGTCGTATTAGGTTTTTGTAGCTGGGAGCAACAGACTTGATAGCCGCATGATTTTTTTTCTGTAGCTGCAAGGCAAAGAGTCAATAACCGCGTTAATTCGTATTTTGTAACTGTGCGCCACAGAATAGATTGTCGTATTAGGTTTTTGTAGCTGGGAGCAACAGATTTGATAGCCGTATAAACTGTTCTCTGTAGCTGCAAGGCAAAGAGTCAATAACCGTGTTAATTTGTCTTTTGTGGCTGTGCGCCACAGAATATATAATCGTCTTAGGTTCTTGTAGCTGTGAGCAACACACTTGATAGCCGTATAAGCTTTTTTTCTGTAGCTGCAAGCCACATAGTCAATAACCGCGTCAATTCGTACTTTGTGGTTGTGCACCACAGAATAGATTGTCGTATTAGGTTTTTGTAGCTGGGAGCAACAGATTTGATAGCCGTATGAACTGTTCTCTGTAGCTGCAAGGCAAATAGTCAATAACCGCGTTAATTTGTCTTTTGTGGCTGTGCGCCACAGAATATATAGTCGTCTTAGGTTCTTGTAGCTGTGAGCAACACACTTGATAGCCGTATAAGCTTTTTTTTCTGTAGCTGCAAGCCACAGAGTCAATAACCGCGTCAATTCGTACTTTGTGGTTGTGCGCCACAGAAAAGATAGTCGTATTAAGTTTTTGTAGCTGGTGAGCAACAGACTTGATAGCCGTATAAACTTTTTTTCTGTAGCTGCAAGGCAAAGAGTCAATAACCGCGTTAATTCGTACTTTCTGGTTGTGCACCACAGGAAAGATAGTTGTATTAAGTTTTTGTAGCTGGGAGCAACAGATTTGATAGCCGTATGAACTGTTCTCTGTAACTGCAAGCCAAAGAGTCGATAACAGCGTTAATTCGTATTTTGTGGCTGTGCGCCACAGAATAGATTGTCGTATTAGGTTTTTGTAGCTGGGAGCAACAGACTTGATAGCCGTATAAACTTTTTTCTGTAGCTGCAAGCCGATGAGTCGATAACCGCGTTAATTCGTATTTCGTGGCTGTGCGCCACAGAATAGATAGTTGTATTAAGTTTTTGTAGCTGGTGAGCAACAGACTTGATAGCCGTATAAACTTTTTTCTGTAGCTGCAAGGCAAAGAGTCAATAACCGCGTTAATTTGTCTTTTGTGGCTGTGCGCCACAGAATATAAAGTCGTATTAGGTTTTTGTAGCTGGGAGCGACAGACTTGATAGCCGCATGATTTTTTTCTGTAGCTGCAAGGCAAAGAGTCAATAACCGCGTTAATTCGTATTTTGTAACTGTGCGCCACAGAATAGATTGTCGTATTAGGTTTTTGTAGCTGGGAGCAACAGATTTGATAGCCGTATAAACTGTTCTCTGTAGCTGCAAGGCAAAGAGTCAATAACCGTGTTAATTTGTCTTTTGTGGCTGTGCGCCACAGAATATATAATCGTCTTAGGTTCTTGTAGCTGTGAGCAACACACTTGATAGCCGTATAAGCTTTTTTTCTGTAGCTGCAAGCCACAGAGTCAATAACCGCGTCAATTCGTACTTTGTGGTTGTGCACCACAGAATAGATTGTCGTATTAGGTTTCTGTGCGCCACAGAATATATAGTCGTATTAGGTTTTTGTAGCTGGGAGCAACAGATTAGATAGCCGTATGAACTGTTCTCTGTAGCTGCAAGGCAAAGAGTCAATAACCGCGTTAATTTGTCTTTTGTGGCTGTGCGCCACAGAATATATAGTCGTATTAGGTTTTTGTAGCTGGGAGCAACAGATTAGATAGCCGTATGAACTGTTCTCTGTAGCTGCAAGGCAAAGAGTCAATAACCGCGTTAATTTGTCTTTTGTGGCTGTGCGCCACAGAATATATAGTCGTCTTAGGTTCTTGTAGCTGTGAGCAACACACTTGGTAGCCGTATAAGCTTTTTTTTGTAGCTGCAAGCCACAGAGTCAATAACCGCGTTAATTCGTACTTTCTGGTTGTGCACCACAGGAAAGATAGTTGTATTAAGTTTTTGTAGCTGGGAGCAACAGATTTGATAGCCGTATGAACTGTTCTCTGTAGCTGCAAGGCAAAGAGTCAATAACCGCGTTAATTTGTCTTTTGTGGCTGTGCGCCACAGAATATATAGTCGTCTTAGGTTCTTGTAGCTGTGAGCAACACACTTGGTAGCCGTATAAGCTTTTTTTTGTAACTGCAAGCCAAAGAGTCGGTAACAGCGTTAATTCGTATTTCGTGGCTGTGCGCCACAGAATAGATTGTCGTATAAAGTTTTTGTAGCTGGGAGCAACAGACTTGATAGCCGTGTAAACTTTTTTCTGTAGCTGCAAGCCAAAGAGTCGATAACCGCGTTAATTCGTATTTCGTGGCTGTGCGCCACAGAATAGATAGTCGTATTAGGTTTTTGTAGCTGGGAGCAACAGGACTTGATAGCCGTATAAACTTTTTTCTGTAGCTGCAAGGCAAAGAGTCAATAACCGCGTTAATTTGTCTTTTGTGGCTGTGCGCCACAGAATATAAAGTCGTATTAGGTTTTTGTAGCTGGGAGCAACAGGCTTGATAGCCGTATGATTTTTTTTTCTGTAGCTGCAAGGCAAAGAGTCAATAACCGCGTTATTCGTACTTTGTGGTTGTGCACCACAGAAAAGATAGTCGTATTAAGTTTTTGTAGCTGAGAGCAACATATTTGATAGCCGTATGAACTGTTCTCTGTAGCTGTAAGCCAATGAGTCAATAACCGCGTTAATTCGTACTTTGTGGTTGTGCACCACAGAAAATATAGTTGTATTAAGTTTTTGTAGCTGCGAGCAACAGATTTGATAGCCGTATGAACTGTTCTCTGTAACTGCAAGCCAAAGAGTCGATAACAGCGTTAATTCGTATTTCGTGGCTGTGCGCCACAGAAAAGATAGTCGTATTACTTTTTTGTAGCTGGGAGCAACAGACTTGATAGCCGTATAAACCTTTTTTTCTTTAGCTGCAAGGCAAAGAGTCAATAACCGCGTTGATTCGTCTTTTGTGGCTGTGCACCACAGAATATTCAGTCGTATTAGGTTCTTGTAGCTGTGAGCAACACACTTGATAGCCGTATAAACTTTTTTTCTGTAGCTGCAAGGCAAAGAGTCAATAACCGCGTTAATTTGTCTTTTGTGGCTGTGCGCCACAGAATATAAAGTCGTATTAGGTTTTGTACCTGGAGCAACAGACTTGATAGCCGTATGATTTTTTTCTTTAGCTGCAAGGCAAAGAGTCAATAACCGCGTTGATTCGTATTTTGTGGCTGTGCGCCACAGAATGGATTGTCGTATTAGGTTTTTGTAGCTGGAAGCAACAGATTTGATAGCCGTATGAACTGTTCTCAGTAGCTGCAAGGCAAAGAGTCAATAACCGCGTTAATTTGTCTTTTGAGGCTGTGCGCCACAGAATATATAGTCGTCTTAGGTTTTTGTAGCTGGGAGCAACAGATTTGATAGGCGTATGAACTGTTCTCTGTAACTGCAAGCCAAAGAGTCGATAACAGCGTTAATTCGTATTTTGTGGCTGTGCGCCACAAAATATATTGTCGTATTAGGTTTTTGTAGCTGGAAGCAACAGACTTGATAGCCGTATAAACTTTTTTCTGTAGCTGCAAGGCAAAGAGTCAATAACCGCGTTAATTTGTCTTTTGTGGCTGTGCGCCACAGAATATAAAGTCGTATTAGGTTTTTGTAGCTGGGAGCAACAGACTTGATAGCCGTATGATTTTTTTTCTGTAGCTGCAAGGCAAAGAGTCAATAACCGCGTTGATTCGTATTTTGTGGCTGTGCGCCACAGAATAGATTGTCGTATTAGGTTTTTGTAGCTGGGAGCAACAGATTTGATAGCCGTATGAACTGTTCTCAGTAGCTGCAAGGCAAAGAGTCAATAACCGCGTTAATTTGTCTTTTGTGGCTGTGCGCCACAGAATATATAGTCGTCTTAGGTTCTTGTAGCTGTGAGCAACACACTTGGTAGCCGTATAAGCGTTTTTTTCTGTAGCTGCAAGCCAATGAGTCAATAACCGCGTTAATTCGTACTTTGTGGTTGTGCACCACAGAAAAGATAGTTGTATTAAGTTTTTGTAGCTGGGAGCAACAGATTTGATAGCCGTATTAACTGTTCTCTGTAACTGCAAGCCAAAGAGTCGATAACCGCATAAATTCGTATTTCGTGGCTGTGCGCCACAGAATAGATAGTCGTATTAGGTTTTTGTAGCTGGGAGCAACAGACTTGATAGCCGTATAAACTTTTTTCTGTAGCTGCAAGGCAAAGAGTCAATACTCAATAACCGCGTTAATTCGTATTTTGTGGCTGTGCGCCACAGAATAGATTGTCGTATTTGGTTTTTGTAGCTGGGAGCAACAGATTTGATAGCCGTATGAACTGTTCTCTGTAGCTGCAAGGCAAAGAGTCAATAACCGCGTTAATTCGGCTTTTGTGGCTGTGCGCCACAGAATATATAGTCGTATTAGGTTCTTCTAGCTGTGAGCAACACACTTGGTAGCCGTATAAGCTTTTTTTCTGTAGCTGCAAGCCACAGAGTCAATAACCGCGTTAATTCGTACTTTGTGGTTGTGCGCCACAGAAAAGATAGTTGTATTGAGTTTTTGTAGCAGGGAGCTACAGATTTGATAGCCGTATGAACTGTTCTCTGTAACTGCTAGCCAAATAGTCGGTAACAGCGTTAATTCGTACTTTGTGGTTGTGCACCACAGAATAGATTGTCGTATAAGGTTTTTGTAGCTGGGAGCAACATACTTGATAGCCGTATAAACTTTTTTCTGTAGCTGCAAGCCAAAGAGTCGATAACAGCGTTAATTCGTACTTTGTGGTTGTGCACCACAGAAAAGATAGTCGTATTAAGTTTTTGTAGCTGAGAGCAACAGATTTGATAGCCGTATGAACTGTTCTCTGTAGCTGTAAGCCAATGAGTCAATAACCGCGTTAATTCGTACTTTGTGGTTGTGCACCACAGAAAATATAGTTGTATTAAGTTTTTGTAGCTGCGAGCAACAAATTTGATAGCCGTATGAACTGTTCTCTGTAACTGCAAGCCAAAGAGTCGATAACAGCGTTAATTCGTATTTCGTGGCTGTGCGCCACAGAAAAGATAGTCGTATTACTTTTTTGTAGCTGGGAGCAACAGACTTGATAGCCGTATAAACCTTTTTTTCTTTAGCTGCAAGGCAAAGAGTCAATAACCGCGTTGATTCGTCTTTTGTGGCTGTGCATCACAGAATATTCAGTCGTATTAGGTTCTTGTAGCTGTAAGCAACACACTTGATAGCCGTATAAACTTTTTTCTGTAGCTGCAAGGCAAAGAGTCAATAACCGCGTTAATTTGTCTTTTGTGGCTGTGCGCCACAGAATATAAAGTCGTATTAGGTTTTTGTAGCTGGGAGCAACAGACTTGATGGCCGTATGATTTTTTTCTTTAGCTGCAAGGCAAAGAGTCAATAACCGCGTTGATTCGTATTTTGTGGCTGTGCGCCACAGAATGGATTGTCGTATTAGGTTTTTGTAGCTGGAAGCAACAGATTTGATAGCCGTATGAACTGTTCTCAGTAGCTGCAAGGCAAAGAGTCAATAACCGCGTTAACTTGTCTTTTGAGGCTGTGCGCCACAGAATCTATAGTCGTCTTAGGTTTTTGTAGCTGGGAGCAACAGATTTGATAGCCGTATGAACTGTTCTCTGTAACTGCAAGCCAAAGAGTCGATAACAGCGTTAATTCGTATTTTGTGGCTGTGCGCCACAGAATAGATTGTCGTATTAGGTTTTTGTAGCTGGAAGCAACAGACTTGATAGCCGTATAAACTTTTTTCTGTAGCTGCAAGGCAAAGAGTCAATAACCGCGTTAATTTGTCTTTTGTGGCTGTGCGCCACAGAATATAAAGTCGTATTAGGTTTTTGTAGCTGGGAGCAACATACTTGATAGCCGTATGATTTTTTTTCTGTAGCTGCAAGGCAAAGAGTCAATAACCGCGTTGATTCGTATTTTGTGGCTGTGCGCCACAGAATAGATTGTCGTATTAGGTTTTTGTAGCTGGGAGCAACAGATTTGATAGCCGTATGAACTGTTCTCAGTAGCTGCAAGGCAAAGAGTCAATAACCGCGTTAACTTGTCTTTTGAGGCTGTGCGCCACAGAATCTATAGTCGTCTTAGGTTTTTGTAGCTGGGAGCAACAGATTTGATAGCCGTATGAACTGTTCTCTGTAACTGCAAGCCAAAGAGTCGATAACAGCGTTAATTCGTATTTTGTGGCTGTGCGCCACAGAATAGATTGTCGTATTAGGTTTTTGTAGCTGGAAGCAACAGACTTGATAGCCGTATAAACTTTTTTCTGTAGCTGCAAGGCAAAGAGTCAATAACCGCGTTAATTTGTCTTTTGTGGCTGTGCGCCACAGAATATAAAGTCGTATTAGGTTTTTGTAGCTGGGAGCAACATACTTGATAGCCGTATGATTTTTTTTCTGTAGCTGCAAGGCAAAGAGTCAATAACCGCGTTGATTCGTATTTTGTGGCTGTGCGCCACAGAATAGATTGTCGTATTAGGTTTTTGTAGCTGGGAGCAACAGATTTGATAGCCGTATGAACTGTTCTCAGTAGCTGCAAGGCAAAGAGTCAATAACCGCGTTAATTTGTCTTTTGTGGCTGTGCGCCACAGAATATATAGTCGTCTTAGGTTCTTGTAGCTGTGAGCAACACACTTGGTAGCCGTATAAGCGTTTTTTTCTGTAGCTGCAAGCCAATGAGTCAATAACCGCGTTAATTCGTACTTTGTGGTTGTGCACCACAGAAAAGATAGTTGTATTAAGTTTTTGTAGCTGGGAGCAACAGATTTGATAGCCGTATTAACTGTTCTCTGTAACTGCAAGCCAAAGAGTCGATAACCGCATAAATTCGTATTTCGTGGCTGTGCGCCACAGAATAGATAGTCGTATTAGGTTTTTGTAGCTGGGAGCAACAGACTTGATAGCCGTATAAACTTTTTTCTGTAGCTGCAAGGCAAAGAGTCAATACTCAATAACCGCGTTAATTCGTATTTTGTGGCTGTGCGCCACAGAATAGATTGTCGTATTTGGTTTTTGTAGCTGGGAGCAACAGATTTGATAGCCGTATGAACTGTTCTCTGTAGCTGCAAGGCAAACAGTCAATAACCGCGTTAATTCGGCTTTTGTGGCTGTGCGCCACAGAATATATAGTCGTATTAGGTTCTTCTAGCTGTGAGCAACACACTTGGTAGCCGTATAAGCTTTTTTTCTGTAGCTGCAAGCCACAGAGTCAATAACCGCGTTAATTCGTACTTTGTGGTTGTGCGCCACAGAAAAGATAGTTGTATTAAGTTTTTGTAGCAGGGAGCAACAGATTTGATAGCCGTATGAACTGTTCTCTGTAACTGCTAGCCAAATAGTCGGTAACAGCGTTAATTCGTACTTTGTGGTTGTGCACCACAGAATAGATTGTCGTATAAGGTTTTTGTAGCTGGGAGCAACAGACTTGATAGCCGTATAAACTTTTTTCTGTAGCTGCAAGGCAAAGAGTCAATAACCGCGTTAATTTGTCTTTTGTGGCTGTGCGCCACAGAATATAAAGTCGTATTAGGTTTTTGTAGCTGGGAGCAACAGACTTGATAGCCGTATGATTTTTTTTTCTGTAGCTGCAAGGCAAAGAGTCAATAACCGCGTAAATTCGTATTTCGTGGCTGTGCGCCACAGAATAGATAGTCGTATTAGGTTTTTGTAGCTGGGAGCAACATACTTGATGGCCGTATAAACTTTTTTCTGTAGCTGCAAGGCAAAGAGTCAATAACCGCGTTAATTTGTCTTTTGTGGCTGTGCGCCACAGAATATAAAGTCGTATTAGGTTTTTGTAGCTGGGAGCAACAGACTTGATAGCCGTATGATTTTTTTTCTGTAGCTGCAAGGCAAACAGTCAATAACCGCGTTAATTCGTATTTTGTGGCTGTGCGCCACAGAATAGATTGTCGTGTTAGGTTTTTATAGCTGGGAGCAACAGACTTGATAGCCGTATAAGCTTTTTTTTTGTAGCTGCAAGCCACAGAGTCAATAACCGCGTTAATTCGTACTTTCTGGTTGTGCACCACAGGAAAGATAGTTGTATTAAGTTTTTGTAGCTGGGAGCAACAGATTTGATAGCCGTATGAAACTGTTCTCTGTAACTGCAAGCCAAAGAGTCGATAACAGCGTTAATTCGTATTTTGTGGCTGTGCGCCACAGAATAGATTGTCGTATTAGGTTTTTGTAGCTGGGAGCAACAGACTTGATAGCCGTATAAACTTTTTTCTGTAGCTGCAAGCCGATGAGTCGATAACCGCGTTAATTCGTATTTCGTGGCTGTGCGCCACAGAATAGATAGTTGTATTAAGTTTTTGTAGCTGGTGAGCAACAGACTTGATAGCCGTATAAACTTTTTTCTGTAGCTGCAAGGCAAAGAGTCAATAACCGCGTTAATTTGTCTTTTGTGGCTGTGCGCCACAGAATATAAAGTCGTATTAGGTTTTTGTAGCTGGGAGCGACAGACTTGATAGCCGCATGATTTTTTTTCTGTAGCTGCAAGGCAAAGAGTCAATAACCGCGTTAATTCGTATTTTGTAACTGTGCGCCACAGAATAGATTGTCGTATTAGGTTTTTGTAGCTGGGAGCAACAGATTTGATAGCCGTATAAACTGTTCTCTGTAGCTGCAAGGCAAAGAGTCAATAACCGTGTTAATTTGTCTTTTGTGGCTGTGCGCCACAGAATATATAATCGTCTTAGGTTCTTGTAGCTGTGAGCAACACACTTGATAGCCGTATAAGCTTTTTTTCTGTAGCTGCAAGCCACAGAGTCAATAACCGCGTCAATTCGTACTTTGTGGTTGTGCACCACAGAATAGATTGTCGTATTAGGTTTCTGTGCGCCACAGAATATATAGTCGTATTAGGTTTTTGTAGCTGGGAGCAACAGATTAGATAGCCGTATGAACTGTTCTCTGTAGCTGCAAGGCAAAGAGTCAATAACCGCGTTAATTTGTCTTTTGTGGCTGTGCGCCACAGAATATATAGTCGTATTAGGTTTTTGTAGCTGGGAGCAACAGATTAGATAGCCGTATGAACTGTTCTCTGTAGCTGCAAGGCAAAGAGTCAATAACCGCGTTAATTTGTCTTTTGTGGCTGTGCGCACAGAATATATAGTCGTCTTAGGTTCTTGTAGCTGTGAGCAACACACTTGGTAGCCGTATAAGCTTTTTTTTGTAGCTGCAAGCCACAGAGTCAATAACCGCGTTAATTCGTACTTTCTGGTTGTGCACCACAGGAAAGATAGTTGTATTAAGTTTTTGTAGCTGGGAGCAACAGATTTGATAGCCGTATGAACTGTTCTCTGTAGCTGCAAGGCAAAGAGTCAATAACCGCGTTAATTTGTCTTTTGTGGCTGTGCGCCACAGAATATATAGTCGTCTTAGGTTCTTGTAGCTGTGAGCAACACACTTGGTAGCCGTATAAGCTTTTTTTGTAACTGCAAGCCAAAGAGTCGGTAACAGCGTTAATTCGTATTTCGTGGCTGTGCGCCACAGAATAGATTGTCGTATAAAGTTTTTGTAGCTGGGAGCAACAGACTTGATAGCCGTGTAAACTTTTTTCTGTAGCTGCAAGCCAAAGAGTCGATAACCGCGTTAATTCGTATTTCGTGGCTGTGCGCCACAGAATAGATAGTCGTATTAGGTTTTTGTAGCTGGGAGCAACAGACTTGATAGCCGTATAAACTTTTTTCTGTAGCTGCAAGGCAAAGAGTCAATAACCGCGTTAATTTGTCTTTTGTGGCTGTGCGCCACAGAATATAAAGTCGTATTAGGTTTTTGTAGCTGGGAGCAACAGGCTTGATAGCCGTATGATTTTTTTTTCTGTAGCTGCAAGGCAAAGAGTCAATAACCGCGTTAATTCGTACTTTGTGGTTTTGTGCACCACAGAAAAGATAGTCGTATTAAGTTTTTGTAGCTGAGAGCAACATATTTGATAGCCGTATGAACTGTTCTCTGTAGCTGTAAGCCAATGAGTCAATAACCGCGTTAATTCGTACTTTGTGGTTGTGCACCACAGAAAATATAGTTGTATTAAGTTTTTGTAGCTGCGAGCAACAGATTTGATAGCCGTATGAACTGTTCTCTGTAACTGCAAGCCAAAGAGTCGATAACAGCGTTAATTCGTATTTCGTGGCTGTGCGCCACAGAAAAGATAGTCGTATTACTTTTTTGTAGCTGGGAGCAACAGACTTGATAGCCGTATAAACCTTTTTTTCTTTAGCTGCAAGGCAAAGAGTCAATAACCGCGTTGATTCGTCTTTTGTGGCTGTGCACCACAGAATATTCAGTCGTATTAGGTTCTTGTAGCTGTGAGCAACACACTTGATAGCCGTATAAACTTTTTTTCTGTAGCTGCAAGGCAAAGAGTCAATAACCGCGTTAATTTGTCTTTTGTGGCTGTGCGCCACAGAATATAAAGTCGTATTAGGTTTTTGTACCTGGGAGCAACAGACTTGATAGCCGTATGATTTTTTTCTTTAGCTGCAAGGCAAAGAGTCAATAACCGCGTTGATTCGTATTTTGTGGCTGTGCGCCACAGAATGGATTGTCGTATTAGGTTTTTGTAGCTGGAAGCAACAGATTTGATAGCCGTATGAACTGTTCTCAGTAGCTGCAAGGCAAAGAGTCAATAACCGCGTTAATTTGTCTTTTGAGGCTGTGCGCCACAGAATATATAGTCGTCTTAGGTTTTTGTAGCTGGGAGCAACAGATTTGATAGGCGTATGAACTGTTCTCTGTAACTGCAAGCCAAAGAGTCGATAACAGCGTTAATTCGTATTTTGTGGCTGTGCGCCACAGAATATATTGTCGTATTAGGTTTTTGTAGCTGGAAGCAACAGACTTGATAGCCGTATAAACTTTTTTCTGTAGCTGCAAGGCAAAGAGTCAATAACCGCGTTAATTTGTCTTTTGTGGCTGTGCGCCACAGAATATAAAGTCGTATTAGGTTTTTGTAGCTGGGAGCAACAGACTTGATAGCCGTATGATTTTTTTTCTGTAGCTGCAAGGCAAAGAGTCAATAACCGCGTTGATTCGTATTTTGTGGCTGTGCGCCACAGAATAGATTGTCGTATTAGGTTTTTGTAGCTGGGAGCAACAGATTTGATAGCCGTATGAACTGTTCTCAGTAGCTGCAAGGCAAAGAGTCAATAACCGCGTTAATTTGTCTTTTGTGGCTGTGCGCCACAGAATATATAGTCGTCTTAGGTTCTTGTAGCTGTGAGCAACACACTTGGTAGCCGTATAAGCGTTTTTTTCTGTAGCTGCAAGCCAATGAGTCAATAACCGCGTTAATTCGTACTTTGTGGTTGTGCACCACAGAAAAGATAGTTGTATTAAGTTTTTGTAGCTGGGAGCAACAGATTTGATAGCCGTATTAACTGTTCTCTGTAACTGCAAGCCAAAGAGTCGATAACCGCATAAATTCGTATTTCGTGGCTGTGCGCCACAGAATAGATAGTCGTATTAGGTTTTTGTAGCTGGGAGCAACAGACTTGATAGCCGTATAAACTTTTTTCTGTAGCTGCAAGGCAAAGAGTCAATACTCAATAACCGCGTTAATTCGTATTTTGTGGCTGTGCGCCACAGAATAGATTGTCGTATTTGGTTTTTGTAGCTGGGAGCAACAGATTTGATAGCCGTATGAACTGTTCTCTGTAGCTGCAAGGCAAAGAGTCAATAACCGCGTTAATTCGGCTTTTGTGGCTGTGCGCCACAGAATATATAGTCGTATTAGGTTCTTCTAGCTGTGAGCAACACACTTGGTAGCCGTATAAGCTTTTTTTCTGTAGCTGCAAGCCACAGAGTCAATAACCGCGTTAATTCGTACTTTGTGGTTGTGCGCCACAGAAAAGATAGTTGTATTGAGTTTTTGTAGCAGGGAGCTACAGATTTGATAGCCGTATGAACTGTTCTCTGTAACTGCTAGCCAAATAGTCGGTAACAGCGTTAATTCGTACTTTGTGGTTGTGCACCACAGAATAGATTGTCGTATAAGGTTTTTGTAGCTGGGAGCAACAGACTTGATAGCCGTATAAACTTTTTTCTGTAGCTGCAAGCCAAAGAGTCGATAACAGCGTTAATTCGTACTTTGTGGTTGTGCACCACAGAAAAGATAGTCGTATTAAGTTTTTGTAGCTGAGAGCAACAGATTTGATAGCCGTATGAACTGTTCTCTGTAGCTGTAAGCCAATGAGTCAATAACCGCGTTAATTCGTACTTTGTGGTTGTGCACCACAGAAAATATAGTTGTATTAAGTTTTTGTAGCTGCGAGCAACAAATTTGATAGCCGTATGAACTGTTCTCTGTAACTGCAAGCCAAAGAGTCGATAACAGCGTTAATTCGTATTTCGTGGCTGTGCGCCACAGAAAAGATAGTCGTATTACTTTTTTGTAGCTGGGAGCAACAGACTTGATAGCCGTATAAACCTTTTTTTCTTTAGCTGCAAGGCAAAGAGTCAATAACCGCGTTGATTCGTCTTTTGTGGCTGTGCATCACAGAATATTCAGTCGTATTAGGTTCTTGTAGCTGTAAGCAACACACTTGATAGCCGTATAAACTTTTTTCTGTAGCTGCAAGGCAAAGAGTCAATAACCGCGTTAATTTGTCTTTTGTGGCTGTGCGCCACAGAATATAAAGTCGTATTAGGTTTTTGTAGCTGGGAGCAACAGACTTGATGGCCGTATGATTTTTTTCTTTAGCTGCAAGGCAAAGAGTCAATAACCGCGTTGATTCGTATTTTGTGGCTGTGCGCCACAGAATGGATTGTCGTATTAGGTTTTTGTAGCTGGAAGCAACAGATTTGATAGCCGTATGAACTGTTCTCAGTAGCTGCAAGGCAAAGAGTCAATAACCGCGTTAACTTGTCTTTTGAGGCTGTGCGCCACAGAATCTATAGTCGTCTTAGGTTTTTGTAGCTGGGAGCAACAGATTTGATAGCCGTATGAACTGTTCTCTGTAACTGCAAGCCAAAGAGTCGATAACAGCGTTAATTCGTATTTTGTGGCTGTGCGCCACAGAATAGATTGTCGTATTAGGTTTTTGTAGCTGGAAGCAACAGACTTGATAGCCGTATAAACTTTTTTCTGTAGCTGCAAGGCAAAGAGTCAATAACCGCGTTAATTTGTCTTTTGTGGCTGTGCGCCACAGAATATAAAGTCGTATTAGGTTTTTGTAGCTGGGAGCAACATACTTGATAGCCGTATGATTTTTTTTCTGTAGCTGCAAGGCAAAGAGTCAATAACCGCGTTGATTCGTATTTTGTGGCTGTGCGCCACAGAATAGATTGTCGTATTAGGTTTTTGTAGCTGGGAGCAACAGATTTGATAGCCGTATGAACTGTTCTCAGTAGCTGCAAGGCAAAGAGTCAATAACCGCGTTAACTTGTCTTTTGAGGCTGTGCGCCACAGAATCTATAGTCGTCTTAGGTTTTTGTAGCTGGGAGCAACAGATTTGATAGCCGTATGAACTGTTCTCTGTAACTGCAAGCCAAAGAGTCGATAACAGCGTTAATTCGTATTTTGTGGCTGTGCGCCACAGAATAGATTGTCGTATTAGGTTTTTGTAGCTGGAAGCAACAGACTTGATAGCCGTATAAACTTTTTTCTGTAGCTGCAAGGCAAAGAGTCAATAACCGCGTTAATTTGTCTTTTGTGGCTGTGCGCCACAGAATATAAAGTCGTATTAGGTTTTTGTAGCTGGGAGCAACATACTTGATAGCCGTATGATTTTTTTTCTGTAGCTGCAAGGCAAAGAGTCAATAACCGCGTTGATTCGTATTTTGTGGCTGTGCGCCACAGAATAGATTGTCGTATTAGGTTTTTGTAGCTGGGAGCAACAGATTTGATAGCCGTATGAACTGTTCTCAGTAGCTGCAAGGCAAAGAGTCAATAACCGCGTTAATTTGTCTTTTGTGGCTGTGCGCCACAGAATATATAGTCGTCTTAGGTTCTTGTAGCTGTGAGCAACACACTTGGTAGCCGTATAAGCGTTTTTTTCTGTAGCTGCAAGCCAATGAGTCAATAACCGCGTTAATTCGTACTTTGTGGTTGTGCACCACAGAAAAGATAGTTGTATTAAGTTTTTGTAGCTGGGAGCAACAGATTTGATAGCCGTATTAACTGTTCTCTGTAACTGCAAGCCAAAGAGTCGATAACCGCATAAATTCGTATTTCGTGGCTGTGCGCCACAGAATAGATAGTCGTATTAGGTTTTTGTAGCTGGGAGCAACAGACTTGATAGCCGTATAAACTTTTTTCTGTAGCTGCAAGGCAAAGAGTCAATACTCAATAACCGCGTTAATTCGTATTTTGTGGCTGTGCGCCACAGAATAGATTGTCGTATTTGGTTTTTGTAGCTGGGAGCAACAGATTTGATAGCCGTATGAACTGTTCTCTGTAGCTGCAAGGCAAACAGTCAATAACCGCGTTAATTCGGCTTTTGTGGCTGTGCGCCACAGAATATATAGTCGTATTAGGTTCTTCTAGCTGTGAGCAACACACTTGGTAGCCGTATAAGCTTTTTTTCTGTAGCTGCAAGCCACAGAGTCAATAACCGCGTTAATTCGTACTTTGTGGTTGTGCGCCACAGAAAAGATAGTTGTATTAAGTTTTTGTAGCAGGGAGCAACAGATTTGATAGCCGTATGAACTGTTCTCTGTAACTGCTAGCCAAATAGTCGGTAACAGCGTTAATTCGTACTTTGTGGTTGTGCACCACAGAATAGATTGTCGTATAAGGTTTTTGTAGCTGGGAGCAACAGACTTGATAGCCGTATAAACTTTTTTCTGTAGCTGCAAGGCAAAGAGTCAATAACCGCGTTAATTTGTCTTTTGTGGCTGTGCGCCACAGAATATAAAGTCGTATTAGGTTTTTGTAGCTGGGAGCAACAGACTTGATAGCCGTATGATTTTTTTTTCTGTAGCTGCAAGGCAAAGAGTCAATAACCGCGTAAATTCGTATTTCGTGGCTGTGCGCCACAGAATAGATAGTCGTATTAGGTTTTTGTAGCTGGGAGCAACATACTTGATGGCCGTATAAACTTTTTTCTGTAGCTGCAAGGCAAAGAGTCAATAACCGCGTTAATTTGTCTTTTGTGGCTGTGCGCCACAGAATATAAAGTCGTATTAGGTTTTTGTAGCTGGGAGCAACAGACTTGATAGCCGTATGATTTTTTTTTCTGTAGCTGCAAGGCAAACAGTCAATAACCGCGTTAATTCGTATTTTGTGGCTGTGCGCCACAGAATAGATTGTCGTGTTAGGTTTTTATAGCTGGGAGCAACAGACTTGATAGCCGTATAAGCTTTTCTGCAAGCCACAGAGTCAATAACCGCGTTAATTCGTACTTTCTGGTTGTGCACCACAGGAAAGATAGTTGTATTAAGTTTTTGTAGCTGGGAGCAACAGATTTGATAGCCGTATGAACTGTTCTCTGTAACTGCAAGCCAAAGAGTCGATAACAGCGTTAATTCGTACTTTGTGGTTGTGCACCACAGAAAATATAGTCGTATTAAGTTTTTGTAGCTGAGAGCAACAGATTTGATAGCCGTATGAACTGTTCTCTGTAGCTGTAAGCCAATGAGTCAATAACCGCGTTAATTCGTACTTTGTGGTTGTGCACCACAGAAAAGATAGTCGTATTAAGTTTTTGTAGCTGAGAGCAACAGATTTGATAGCCGTATGAACTGTTCTCTGTAACTGCAAGCCAAAGAGTCGATAACAGCGTTAATTCGTACTTTGTGGTTGTGCACCACAGAAAAGATAGTCGTATTAAGTTTTTGTAGCTGAGAGCAACAGATTTGATAGCCGTATGAACTGTTCTCTGTAAATGCAAGCCAAAGAGTCGATAACCGCGTTAATTCGTATTTCGTGGCTGTGCGCCACAGAATAGATTGTCGTATTAGGTTTTTGTAGCTGGGAGCAACAGACTTGATAGCCGTATGAACTGTTTTCTGTAAATGCAAGCCAAAGAGTCGATAACCGCGTAAATTCGTATTTCATGGCTGTGCGCCACAGAATAGATAGTCGTATTACTCTCTTGTAGCTGGGAGCAACAGACTTGATAGCCGTATAAACCTTTTTTCTGTAGCTGCAAGGCAAAGAGTCAATAACCGCGTTAATTCGTCTTTTGTGGCTGTGCACCACAGAATATTCAGTCGTATTAGGTTCTTGTAGCTGTGAGCAACACACTTGATAGCCGTATAAACTTTTTTTCTGTAGCTGCAAGGCAAAGAGTCAATAACCGCGTTAATTTGTCTTTTGTGGCTGTGCGCCACAGAATATAAAGTCGTATTAGGTTTTTGTAGCTGGGAGCAACAGACTTGATAGCCGTATGATTTTTTTTCTGTAGCTGCAAGGCAAAGAGTCAATAACCGCGTTGATTCGTATTTTGTGGCTGTGCGCCACAGAATAGATTGTCGTATTAGGTTTTTGTAGCTGGGAGCAACAGATTTGATAGCCGTATGAACTGTTCTCTGTAGCTGCAAGGCAAAGAGTCGATCACCGCGTTAATTTGTCTTTTGTGGCTTTGCGCCACAGAATATAAAGTCGTATTAGGTTTTTGTAGCTGGGAGCAACAGATTAGATAGCCGTATGAACTGTTCTCTGTAGCTGCAAGGCAAAGAGTCAATAACCGCGTTAATTTGTCTTTTGTGGCTGTGCGCCACAGAATATATAGTCGTATTAGGTTTTTGTAGCTGGGAGCAACAGATTAGATAGCCGTATGAACTGTTCTCTGTAGCTGCAAGGCAAAGAGTCAATAACCGCGTTAATTTGTCTTTTGTGGCTGTGCGCCACAGAATATATAGTCGTCTTAGGTTCTTGTAGCTGTGAGCAACACACTTGGTAGCCGTATAAGCTTTTTTTGTAGCTGCAAGCCACAGAGTCAATAACCGCGTTAATTCGTACTTTCTGGTTGTGCACCACAGGAAAGATAGTTGTATTAAGTTTCTGTAGCTGGGAGCAACAGATTTGATAGCCGTATGAACTGTTCTCTGTAACTGCAAGCCAAAGAGTCGGTAACAGCGTTAATTCGTACTTTGTGGTTGTGCACCACAGAATAGATTGTCGTATAAAGTTTTTGTAGCTGGGAGCAACAGACTTGATAGCTGTGTAAACTTTTTTCTGTAGCTGCAAGCCAAAGAGTCGATAACCGCGTTAATTCGTATTTCGTGGCTGTGCGCCACAGAATAGATAGTCGTATTAGGTTTTTGTAGCTGGGAGCAACAGACTTGATAGCCGTATAAACTTTTTTCTGTAGCTGCAAGGCAAAGAGTCAATAACCGCGTTAATTTGTCTTTTGTGGCTGTGCGCCACAGAATATAAAGTCGTATTAGGTTTTTGTAGCTGGGAGCAACAGGCTTGATAGCCGTATGATTTTTTTTTCTGTAGCTGCAAGGCAAAGAGTCAATAACCGCGTTAATTCGTACTTTGTGGTTGTGCACCACAGAAAAGATAGTCGTATTAAGTTTTTGTAGCTGAGAGCAACAGATTTGATAGCCGTATGAACTGTTCTCTGTAGCTGTAAGCCAATGAGTCAATAACCGCGTTAATTCGTACTTTGTGGTTGTGCACCACAGAAAATATAGTTGTATTAAGTTTTTGTAGCTGCGAGCAACAGATTTGATAGCCGTATGAACTGTTCTCTGTAACTGCAAGCCAAAGAGTCGATAACAGCGTTAATTCGTATTTCGTGGCTGTGCGCCACAGAAAAGATAGTCGTATTACTTTTTTGTAGCTGGGAGCAACAGACTTGATAGCCGTATAAACCTTTTTTTCTTTAGCTGCAAGGCAAAGAGTCAATAACCGCGTTGATTCGTCTTTTGTGGCTGTGCACCACAGAATATTCAGTCGTATTAGGTTCTTGTAGCTGTGAGCAACACACTTGATAGCCGTATAAACTTTTTTTCTGTAGCTGCAAGGCAAAGAGTCAATAACCGCGTTAATTTGTCTTTTGTGGCTGTGCGCCACAGAATATAAAGTCGTATTAGGTTTTTGTACCTGGGAGCAACAGACTTGATAGCCGTATGATTTTTTCCTTTAGCTGCAAGGCAAAGAGTCAATAACCGCGTTGATTCGTATTTTGTGGCTGTGCGCCACAGAATGGATTGTCGTATTAGGTTTTTGTAGCTGGAAGCAACAGATTTGATAGCCGTATGAACTGTTCTCAGTAGCTGCAAGGCAAAGAGTCAATAACCGTGTTAATTTGTCTTTTGAGGCTGTGCGCCACAGAATATATAGTCGTCTTAGGTTTTTGTAGCTGGGAGCAACAGATTTGATAGCCGTATGAACTGTTCTCTGTAACTGCAAGCCAAAGAGTCGATAACAGCGTTAAATCGTATTTTGTGGCTGTGCGCCACAGAATAGATTGTCGTATTAGGTTTTTGTAGCTGGAAGCAACAGACTTGATAGCCGTATAAACTTTTTTCTGTAGCTGCAAGGCAAAGAGTCAATAACCGCGTTAATTTGTCTTTTGTGGCTGTGCGCCACAGAATATAAAGTCGTATTAGGTTTTTGTAGCTGGGAGCAACAGACTTGATAGCCGTATGATTTTTTTTCTGTAGCTGCAAGGCAAAGAGTCAATAACCGCGTTGATTCGTATTTTGTGGCTGTGCGCCACAGAATAGATTGTCGTATTAGGTTTTTGTAGCTGGGAGCAACAGATTTGATAGCCGTATGAACTGTTCTCAGTAGCTGCAAGGCAAAGAGTCAATAACCGCGTTAATTTGTCTTTTGTGGCTGTGCGCCACAGAATATATAGTCGTCTTAGGTTCTTGTAGCTGTGAGCAACACACTTGGTAGCCGTATAAGCGTTTTTTTCTGTAGCTGCAAGCCAATGAGTCAATAACCGCGTTAATTCGTACTTTGTGGTTGTGCACCACAGAAAAGATAGTTGTATTAAGTTTTTGTAGCTGGGAGCAACAGATTTGATAGCCGTATTAACTGTTCTCTGTAACTGCAAGCCAAAGAGTCGATAACCGCATAAATTCGTATTTCGTGGCTGTGCGCCACAGAATAGATAGTCGTATTAGGTTTTTGTAGCTGGGAGCAACAGACTTGATAGCCGTATAAACTTTTTTCTGTAGCTGCAAGGCAAAGAGTCAATACTCAATAACCGCGTTAATTCGTATTTTGTGGCTGTGCGCCACAGAATAGATTGTCGTATTTGGTTTTTGTAGCTGGGAGCAACAGATTTGATAGCCGTATGAACTGTTCTCTGTAGCTGCAAGGCAAAGAGTCAATAACCGCGTTAATTCGGCTTTTGTGGCTGTGCGCCACAGAATATATAGTCGTATTAGGTTCTTCTAGCTGTGAGCAACACACTTGGTAGCCGTATAAGCTTTTTTTCTGTAGCTGCAAGCCACAGAGTCAATAACCGCGTTAATTCGTACTTTGTGGTTGTGCGCCACAGAAAAGATAGTTGTATTGAGTTTTTGTAGCAGGGAGCAACAGATTTGATAGCCGTATGAACTGTTCTCTGTAACTGCTAGCCAAATAGTCGGTAACAGCGTTAATTCGTACTTTGTGGTTGTGCACCACAGAATAGATTGTCGTATAAGGTTTTTGTAGCTGGGAGCAACAGACTTGATAGCCGTATAAACTTTTTTCTGTAGCTGCAAGCCAAAGAGTCGATAACAGCGTTAATTCGTACTTTGTGGTTGTGCACCACAGAAAAGATAGTCGTATTAAGTTTTTGTAGCTGAGAGCAACAGATTTGATAGCCGTATGAACTGTTCTCTGTAGCTGTAAGCCAATGAGTCAATAACCGCGTTAATTCGTACTTTGTGGTTGTGCACCACAGAAAATATAGTTGTATTAAGTTTTTGTAGCTGCGAGCAACAGATTTGATAGCCGTATGAACTGTTCTCTGTAACTGCAAGCCAAAGAGTCGATAACAGCGTTAATTCGTATTTCGTGGCTGTGCGCCACAGAAAAGATAGTCGTATTACTTTTTTGTAGCTGGGAGCAACAGACTTGATAGCCGTATAAACCTTTTTTTCTTTAGCTGCAAGGCAAAGAGTCAATAACCGCGTTGATTCGTCTTTTGTGGCTGTGCACCACAGAATATTCAGTCGTATTAGGTTCTTGTAGCTGTAAGCAACACACTTGATAGCCGTATAAACTTTTTTCTGTAGCTGCAAGGCAAAGAGTCAATAACCGCGTTAATTTGTCTTTTGTGGCTGTGCGCCACAGAATATAAAGTCGTATTAGGTTTTTGTAGCTGGGAGCAACAGACTTGATAGCCGTATGATTTTTTTCTTTAGCTGCAAGGCAAAGAGTCAATAACCGCGTTGATTCGTATTTTGTGGCTGTGCGCCACAGAATGGATTGTCGTATTAGGTTTTTGTAGCTGGAAGCAACAGATTTGATAGCCGTATGAACTGTTCTCAGTAGCTGCAAGGCAAAGAGTCAATAACCGCGTTAATTTGTCTTTTGAGGCTGTGCGCCACAGAATCTATAGTCGTCTTAGGTTTTTGTAGCTGGGAGCAACAGATTTGATAGCCGTATGAACTGTTCTCTGTAACTGCAAGCCAAAGAGTCGATAACAGCGTTAATTCGTATTTTGTGGCTGTGCGCCACAGAATAGATTGTCGTATTAGGTTTTTGTAGCTGGAAGCAACAGACTTGATAGCCGTATAAACTTTTTTCTGTAGCTGCAAGGCAAAGAGTCAATAACCGCGTTAATTTGTCTTTTGTGGCTGTGCGCCACAGAATATAAAGTCGTATTAGGTTTTTGTAGCTGGGAGCAACATACTTGATAGCCGTATGATTTTTTTTCTGTAGCTGCAAGGCAAAGAGTCAATAACCGCGTTGATTCTTATTTTGTGGCTGTGCGCCACAGAATAGATTGTCGTATTAGGTTTTTGTAGCTGGGAGCAACAGATTTGATAGCCGTATGAACTGTTCTCAGTAGCTGCAAGGCAAAGAGTCAATAACCGCGTTAATTTGTCTTTTGTAGCTGTGCGCCACAGAATATATAGTCGTCTTAGGTTCTTGTAGCTGTGAGCAACACACTTGGTAGCCGTATAAGCGTTTTTTTTCTGTAGCTGAAAGCCAATGAGTCAATAACCGCGTTAATTCGTACTTTGTGGTTGTGCACCACAGAAAAGATAGTTGTATTAAGTTTTTGTAGCTGGGAGCAACAGATTTGATAGCCGTATTAACTGTTCTCTGTAACTGCAAGCCAAAGAGTCGATAACCGCATAAATTCGTATTTCGTGGCTGTGCGCCACAGAATAGATAGTCGTATTAGGTTTTTGTAAGCTGGGAGCAACAGACTTGATAGCCGTATAAACTTTTTTCTGTAGCTGCAAGGCAAAGAGTCAATACTCAATAACCGCGTTAATTCGTATTTTGTGGCTGTGCGCCACAGAATAGATTGTCGTATTTGGTTTTTGTAGCTGGGAGCAACAGATTTGATAGCCGTATGAAACTGTTCTCTGTAGCTGCAAGGCAAAGAGTCAATAACCGCGTTAATTCGGCTTTTGTGGCTGTGCGCCACAGAATATATAGTCGTATTAGGTTCTTCTAGCTGTGAGCAACACACTTGGTAGCCGTATAAGCTTTTTTTCTGTAGCTGCAAGCCACAGAGTGAATAACCGCGTTAATTCGTACTTTGTGGTTGTGCGCCACAGAAAAGATAGTTGTATTAAGTTTTTGTAGCAGGGAGCAACAGATTTGATAGCCGTATGAACTGTTCTCTGTAACTGCTAGCCAAATAGTCGGTAACAGCGTTAATTCGTACTTTGTGGTTGTGCACCACAGAATAGATTGTCGTATAAGGTTTTTGTAGCTGGGAGCAACAGACTTGATAGCCGTATAAACTTTTTCTGTAGCTGCAAGGCAAAGAGTCAATAACCGCGTTAATTTGTCTTTTGTGGCTGTGCGCCACAGAATATAAAGTCGTATTAGGTTTTTGTAGCTGGGAGCAACAGACTTGATAACCGTATGATTTTTTTTTCTGTAGCTGCAAGGCAAAGAGTCAATAACCGCGTAAATTCGTATTTCGTGGCTGTGCGCCACAGAATAGATAGTCGTATTAGGTTTTTGTAGCTGGGAGCAACATACTTGATGGCCGTATAAACTTTTTTCTGTAGCTGCAAGGCAAAGAGTCAATAACCGCGTTAATTTGTCTTTTGTGGCTGTGCGCCACAGAATATAAAGTCGTATTAGGTTTTTGTAGCTGGGAGCAACAGACTTGATAGCCGTATGATTTTTTTTTCTGTAGCTGCAAGGCAAGCAGTCAATAACCGCGTTAATTCGTATTTTGTGGCTGTGCGCCACAGAATAGATTGTCGTGTTAGGTTTTTATAGCTGGGGAGCAACAGACTTGATAGCCGTATAAGCTTTTTTTTGTAGCTGCAAGCCACAGAGTCAATAACCGCGTTAATTCGTACTTTCTGGTTGTGCACCACAGAAAAGATAGTTGTATTAAGTTTTTGTAGCTGGGAGCAACAGATTTGATAGCCGTATGAACTGTTCTCTGTAACTGCTAGCCAAATAGTCGGTAACAGCGTTAATTCGTACTTTGTGGTTGTGCACCACAGAATAGATTGTCGTATAAGGTTTTTGTAGCTGGGAGCAACAGACTTGATAGCCGTATAAACTTTTTTCTGTAGCTGCAAGGCAAAGAGTCAATAACCGCGTTAATTTGTCTTTTGTGGCTGTGCGCCACAGAATATAAAGTCGTATTAGGTTTTTGTAGCTGGGAGCAACAGACTTGATAGCCGTATGATTTTTTTTTCTGTAGCTGCAAGGCAAAGAGTCAATAACCGCGTTGATTCGTATTTTGTGGCTGTGCGCCACAGAATAGATTGTCGTATTAGGTTTTTGTAGCTGGGAGCAACAGATTTGATAGCCGTATGAACTGTTCTCAGTAGCTGCAAGGCAAAGAGTCAATAACCGCGTTAATTTGTCTTTTGTGGCTGTGCGCCACAGAATATATAGTCGTCTTAGGTTCTTGTAGCTGTGAGCAACACACTTGGTAGCCGTATAAGCGTTTTTTTCTGTAGCTGCAAGCCAATGAGTCAATAACCGCGTTAATTCGTACTTTGTGGTTGTGCACCACAGAAAAGATAGTTGTATTAAGTTTTTGTAGCTGGGAGCAACAGATTTGATAGCCGTATTAACTGTTCTCTGTAACTGCAAGCCAAAGAGTCGATAACCGCATAAATTCGTATTTCGTGGCTGTGCGCCACAGAATAGATAGTCGTATTAGGTTTTTGTAGCTGGGAGCAACAGACTTGATAGCCGTATAAACTTTTTTCTGTAGCTGCAAGGCAAAGAGTCAATACTCAATAACCGCGTTAATTCGTATTTTGTGGCTGTGCGCCACAGAATAGATTGTCGTATTTGGTTTTTGTAGCTGGGAGCAACAGATTTGATAGCCGTATGAACTGTTCTCTGTAGCTGCAAGGCAAAGAGTCAATAACCGCGTTAATTCGGCTTTTGTGGCTGTGCGCCACAGAATATATAGTCGTATTAGGTTCTTCTAGCTGTGAGCAACACACTTGGTAGCCGTATAAGCTTTTTTTCTGTAGCTGCAAGCCACAGAGTCAATAACCGCGTTAATTCGTACTTTGTGGTTGTGCGCCACAGAAAAGATAGTTGTATTAAGTTTTTGTAGCAGGGAGCAACAGATTTGATAGCCGTATGAACTGTTCTCTGTAACTGCTAGCCAAATAGTCGGTAACAGCGTTAATTCGTACTTTGTGGTTGTGCACCACAGAATAGATTGTCGTATAAGGTTTTTGTAGCTGGGAGCAACAGACTTGATAGCCGTATAAACTTTTTTCTGTAGCTGCAAGGCAAAGAGTCAATAACCGCGTTAATTTGTCTTTTGTGGCTGTGCGCCACAGAATATAAAGTCGTATTAGGTTTTTGTAGCTGGGAGCAACAGACTTGATAGCCGTATGATTTTTTTTTCTGTAGCTGCAAGGCAAAGAGTCAATAACCGCGTAAATTCGTGCTGTGCGCCACAGAATAGATAGTCGTATCAGGTTTTTGTAGCTGGGAGCAACATACTTGATGGCCGTATAAACTTTTTTCTGTAGCTGCAAGGCAAAGAGTCAATAACCGCGTTAATTTGTCTTTTGTGGCTGTGCGCCACAGAATATAAAGTCGTATTAGGTTTTGTAGCTGGAGCAACAGACTTGATAGCCGTATGATTTTTTTTTCTGTAGCTGCAAGGCAAGCAGTCAATAACCGCGTTAATTCGTATTTTGTGGCTGTGCGCCACAGAATAGATTGTCGTGTTAGGTTTTTATAGCTGGGAGCAACAGACTTGATAGCCGTATAATCTTTTTTTTGTAGCTGCAAGCCACAGAGTCAATAACCGCGTTAATTCGTACTTTCTGGTTGTGCACCACAGGAAAGATAGTTGTATTAAGTTTTTGTAGCTGGGAGCAACAGATTTGATAGCCGTATGAACTGTTCTCTGTAACTGCAAGCCAAAGAGTCGATAACAGCGTTAATTCGTACTTTGTGGTTGTGCACCACAGAAAAGATAGTCGTATTAAGTTTTTGTAGCTGAGAGCAACAGATTTGATAGCCGTGTGAACTGTTCTCTGTAGCTGTAAGCCAATGAGTCAATAACCGCGTTAATTCGTACTTTGTGGTTGTGCACCACAGAAAATATAGTTGTATTAAGTTTTTGTAGCTGCGAGCACAGATATGATAGCCGTATGAACTGTTCTCTGTAACTGCAAGCCAAAGAGTCGATAACAGCGTTAATTCGTATTTCGTGGCTGTGCGCCACAGAATAGATAGTCGTATTTGGTTTTGTAGCTGGGAGCAACAGATTTGATAGCCGTATGAACTGTTCTCTGTAGCTGCAAGGCAAAGAGTCAATAACCGCGTAATTCGGCTTTTGTGGCTGTGCGCCACAGAATATATAGTCGTATTAGGTTCTTCTAGCTGTGAGCAACACACTTGGTAGCCGTATAAGCTTTTTTTCTGTAGCTGCAAGCCACAGAGTCAATAACCGCGTTAATTCGTACTTTGTGGTTGTGCGCCACAGAAAAGATAGTTGTATTAAGTTTTTGTAGCAGGGAGCAACAGATTTGATAGCCGTATGAACTGTTCTCTGTAACTGCTAGCCAAATAGTCGGTAACAGCGTTAATTCGTACTTTGTGGTTGTGCACCACAGAATAGATTGTCGTATAAGGTTTTTGTAGCTGGGAGCAACAGACTTGATAGCCGTATAAACTTTTTTCTGTAGCTGCAAGGCAAAGAGTCAATAACCGCGTTAATTTGTCTTTTGTGGCTGTGCGCCACAGAATATAAAGTCGTATTAGGTTTTTGTAGCTGGGAGCAACAGACTTGATAGCCGTATGTTTTTTTTTTCTGTAGCTGCAAGGCAAAGAGTCAATAACCGCGTAAATTCGTATTTCGTGGCTGTGCGCCACAGAATAGATAGTCGTATTAGGTTTTTGTAGCTGGGAGCAACATACTTGATGGCCGTATAAACTTTTTTCTGTAGCTGCAAGGCAAAGAGTCAATAACCGCGTTAATTTGTCTTTTGTGGCTGTGCGCCACAGAATATAAAGTCGTATTAGGTTTTTGTAGCTGGGAGCAACAGACTTGATAGCCGTATGATTTTTTTTCTGTAGCTGCAAGGCAAGCAGTCAATAACCGCGTTAATTCGTATTTTGTGGCTGTGCGCCACAGAATAGATTGTCGTGTTAGGTTTTTATAGCTGGGGAGCAACAGACTTGATAGCCGTATAAGCTTTTTTTTGTAGCTGCAAGCCACAGAGTCAATAACCGCGTTAATTCGTACTTTCTGGTTGTGCACCACAGGAAAGATAGTTGTATTAAGTTTTTGTAGCTGGGAGCAACAGATTTGATAGCCGTATGAACTGTTCTCTGTAACTGCAAGCCAAAGAGTCGATAACAGCGTTAATTCGTACTTTGTGGTTGTGCACCACAGAAAAGATAGTCGTATTAAGTTTTTGTAGCGATTTGATAGCCGTATGAACTGTTCTCTGTAGCTGTAAGCCAATGAGTCAATAACCGCGTTAATTCGTACTTTGTGGTTGTGCACCACAGAAAATATAGTTGTATTAAGTTTTTGTAGCTGCGAGCAACAGATATGATAGCCGTATGAACTGTTCTCTGTAACTGCAAGCCAAAGAGTCGAAAACAGCGTTAATTCGTATTTCGTGCTGTGCGCCACAGAATAGATAGTCGTATTACTTTTTTGTAGCTGGGAGCACAGACTTGATAGCCGTATAAACCTTTTTTTTTGTAGCTGCAAGGCAAAGAGTCAATAACCGCGTTAATTTGTCTTTTGTGGCTGTGCGCCACAGAATATAAAGTCGTATTAGGTTTTTGTAGCTGGGAGCAACAGACTTGATAGCCGTATGATTTTTTTCTTTAGCTGCAAGGCAAAGAGTCAATAACCGCGTTGATTCGTATTTTGTGCTGTGCGCCACAGAATTGATTGTCGTATTAGGTTTTTGTAGCTGGAAGGCAACAGATTTGATAGCCGTATGAACTGTTCTCTGTAACTGCAAGCCAAAGAGTCGATAACAGCGTTAATTCGTATTTTGTGGCTGTGCGCCACAGAACAGATTGTCGTATTAGGTTTTTGTAGCTGGGAGCAACAGACTTGATAGCCGTATAAACTTTTTTCTGTAGCTGCAAGGCAAAGAGTCAATACTCAATAACCGCGTTAATTCGTATTTTGTGGCTGTGCGCCACAGCATAGATTGTCGTATTTGGTTTTTGTAGCTGGGAGCAACAGATTTGATAGCCGTATGAACTGTTCTCTGTAGCTGCAAGCCAAAGAGTCGATAACAGCGGTTAATTCGTATTTTGTGGCTGTGCGCCACAGAATAGATTGTCGTATTAGGTTTTTGTAGCTGGGAGCAACAGACTTGATAGCCGTATAAACTTTTTTCTGTAGCTGCAAGGCAAAGAGTCAATACTCAATAACCGCGTTAATTCGGCTTTTGTGGCTGTGCGCCACAGAATATATAGTCGTATTAGGTTCTTCTAGCTGTGAGCAACACACTTGGTAGCCGTATAAGCTTTTTTTCTGTAGCTGCAAGCCACAGAGTCAATAACCGCGTTAATTCGTACTTTGTGGTTGTGCGCCACAGAAAAGATAGTTGTATTAAGTTTTTGTAGCAGGGGAGCAACAGATTTGATAGCCGTATGAACTGTTCTCTGTAACTGCTAGCCAAATAGTCGGTAACAGCGTTAATTCGTACTTTGTGGTTGTGCACCACAGAATAGATTGTCGTATAAGGTTTTTGTAGCTGGGAGCAACAGACTTGATAGCCGTATAAACTTTTTTCTGTAGCTGCAAGGCAAAGAGTCAATAACCGCGTTAATTTGTCTTTTGTGGCTGTGCGCCACAGAATATAAAGTCGTATTAGGTTTTGTAGCTGGGAGCAACCGACTTGATAGCCGTATGATTTTTTTTTCTGTAGCTGCAAGGCAAAGAGTCAATAACCGCGTAAATTCGTATTTCGTGGCTGTGCGCCACAGAATAGATAGTCGTATTAGGTTTTTGTAGCTTTGAGCAACATACTTGATGGCCGTATAAACTTTTTTCTGTAGCTGCAAGGCAAAGAGTCAATAACCGCGTTAATTTGTCTTTTGTGGCTGTGCGCCACAGAATATAAAGTCGTATTAGGTTTTTGTAGCTGGGAGCAACAGACTTGATAGCCGTATGATTTTTTTTCTGTAGCTGCAAGGCAAACAGTCAATAACCGCGTTAATTCGTATTTTGTGGCTGTGCGCCACAGAATAGATTGTCGTGTTAGGTTTTTATAGCTGGGAGCAACAGACTTGATAGCCGTATAAGCTTTTTTGTAGCTGCAAGCCACAGAGTCAATAACCGCGTTAATTCGTACTTTCTGGTTGTGCACCACAGGAAAGATAGTTGTATTAAGTTTTTGTAGCTGGGAGCAACAGATTTGATAGCCGTATGAACTGTTCTCTGTAACTGCAAGCCAAAGAGTCGATAACAGCGTTAATTCGTACTTTGTGGTTGTGCACCACAGAAAAGATAGTCGTATTAAGTTTTTGTAGCTGAGAGCAACAGATTTGATAGCCGTATGAACTGTTCTCTGTAGCTGTAAGCCAATGAATCAATAACCGCGTTAATTCGTACTTTGTGGTTGTGCACCACAGAAAATATAGTTGTATTAAGTTTTTGTAGCTGCGAGCAACAGATATGATAGCCGTATGAACTGTTCTCTGTAACTGCAAGCCAAAGAGTCGATAACGCGTTAATTCGTATTTCGTGGCTGTGCGCCACAGAATAGATAGTCGTATTACTTTTTTGTAGCTGGGAGCAACAGACTTGATAGCCGTATAAACCTTTTTTTCTGTAGCTGCAAGGCAAAGAGTCAATAACCGCGTTAATTTGTCTTTTGTGGCTGTGCGCCACAGAATATAAAGTCGTATTAGGTTTTTGTAGCTGGGAGCAACAGACTTGATAGCCGTATGATTTTTTTCTTTAGCTGCAAGGCAAAGAGTCAATAACCGCGTTGATTCGTATTTTGTGGCTGTGCGCCACAGAATGGATTGTCGTATTAGGTTTTTGTAGCTGGAAGCAACAGATTTGATAACCGTATGAACTGTTCTCAGTAGCTGCAAGGCAAAGAGTCAATAACCGCGTTAATTTGTCTTTTGAGGCTGTGCGCCACAGAATATATAGTCGTCTTAGGTTTTTGTAGCTGGGAGCAACAGATTTGATAGCCGTATGAACTGTTCTCTGTAACTGCAAGCCAAAGAGTCGATAACAGCGTTAATTCGTATTTTGTGGCTGTGCGCCACAGAATAGATTGTCGTATTAGGTTTTTGTAGCTGGGAGCAACAGACTTGATAGCCGTATAAACTTTTTTCTGTAGCTGCAAGGCAAAGAGTCAATACTCAATAACCGCGTTAATTCGTATTTTGTGGCTGTGCGCCACAGCATAGATTGTCGTATTTGGTTTTTGTAGCTGGGAGCAACAGATTTGATAGCCGTATGAACTGTTCTCTGTAGCTGCAAGGCAAAGAGTCAATAACCGCGTTAATTCGGCTTTTGTGGCTGTGCGCCACAGAATATATAGTCGTATTAGGTTCTTCTAGCTGTGAGCAACACACTTGGTAGCCGTATAAGCTTTTTTTCTGTAGCTGCAAGCCACAGAGTCAATAACCGCGTTAATTCGTACTTTGTGGTTGTGCGCCACAGAAAAGATAGTTGTATTAAGTTTTTGTAGCAGGGAGCAACAGATTTGATAGCCGTATGAACTGTTCTCTGTAACTGCTAGCCAAATAGTCGGTAACAGCGTTAATTCGTACTTTGTGGTTGTGCACCACAGAATAGATTGTCGTATAAGGTTTTTGTAGCTGGGAGCAACAGACTTGATGGCCGTGTAAACTTTTTTTCTGTAGCTGCAAGCCAAAGAGTCGATAACCGCGTTAATTCGTATTTCGTGGCTGTGCGCCACAGAATAGATAGTCGTATTAGGTTTTTGTAGCTGGGAGCAACAGACTTGATAGCCGTATAAACTTTTTTTCTGTAGCTGCAAGGCAAAGAGTCAATAACCGCGTTAATTCGTATTTTGTGGCTGTGCGCCACAGAATAGCTTGTCGTATTAGGTTTTTGTAGCTGGGAGCAACAGATTTGATAGCCGTATGAGCTGTTCTCTGTAGCTGCAAGGCAAAGAGTCAATAACCGCGTTAATTTGTCTTTTGTGGCTGTGCGCCACAGAATATATAGTCGTCTTAGGTTCTTGTAGCTGTGAGCAACACACTTGATAGCCGTATAAACCTTTTTTTCTGTAGCTGCAAGGCAAAGAGTCAATAACCGCGTTAATTCGTACTTTCTGGTTGTGCACCACAGGAAAGATAGTTGTATTAAGTTTTTGTAGCTGTGAGCAACACACTTGATAGCCGTATAAACTTTTTTCTGTAGCTGCAAGGCAAAGAGTCAATAACCGCGTTAATTTCTGTTTGTGGCTGTGCGCCACAGAATATAAAGTCGTATTAGGTTTTTGTAGCTGGGAGCAACAGACTTGATAGCCGTATGAACTGTTTTCTGTAAATGCAAGCCAAAGAGTCAATAACCGCGTTGATTCGTATTTTGTGGCTGTGCGCCACAGAATAGATTGTCGTATTAGGTTTTTGTAGCTGGGAGCAACAGACTTGATAGCCGTATGAACTGTTTTCTGTAAATGCAAGCCAAATAGGTCGATAACCGCGTTAATTCGTACTTTGTGGTTGTGCACCACAGAATATATTGTCGTATTAGGTTTTTGTAGCTGGGAGCAACAGACTTGATAGCCGTATGAACTGTTTTCTGTAAATGCAAGCCAAAGAGTCGATAACCGCGTAAATTCGTAATCGTGGCTGTGCGCCACAGAATAGATAGTCGTATTACTTATTGTAGCTGGGAGCAACATACTTGATAGCCGTATAAACCTTTTTTTTCTGTAGCTGCAAGGCAAAGAGTCAATAACCGCTTTATTTGTCTTTTGTGGCTGTGCGCCACAGAATATATAGTCGTATTAGGTTTTTGTAGCTGGGAGCAACAGACTTGATAGCCGTATGATTTTTTTCTTTAGCTGCAAGGCAAAGAGTCAATAACCGCGTTGATTCGTATTTTGTGGCTGTGCGCCACAGAATGGATTGTCGTATTAGGTTTTTGTAGCTGGAAGCAACAGATTTGATAACCGTATGAACTGTTCTCAGTAGCTGCAAGGCAAAGAGTCAATAACCGCGTTAATTTGTCTTTTGAGGCTGTGCGCCACAGAATATATAGTCGTCTTAGGTTTTTGTAGCTGGAGCAACAGATTTGATAGCCGTATGAACTGTTCTCTGTAACTGCAAGCCAAAGAGTCGATAACAGCGTTAATTCGTATTTTGTGGCTGTGCGCCACAGAATAGATTGTCGTATTAGGTTTTTGTAGCTGGGAGCAACAGACTTGATAGCCGTATAAACTTTTTTCTGTAGCTGCAAGGCAAAGAGTCAATACTCAATAACCGCGTTAATTCGTATTTTGTGGCTGTGCGCCACAGCATAGATTGTCGTATTTGGTTTTTGTAGCTGGGAGCAACAGATTGATAGCCGTATGAACTGTTCTCTGTAGCTGCAAGGCAAAGAGTCAATAACCGCGTTAATTCGGCTTTTGTGGCTGTGCGCCACAGAATATATAGTCGTATTAGGTTCTTCTAGCTGTGAGCAACACACTTGGTAGCCGTATAAGCTTTTTTCTGTAGCTGCAAGCCACATAGTCAATAACCGCGTTAATTCGTACTTTGTGGTTGTGCGCCACAGAAAAGATAGTTGTATTAAGTTTTTGTAGCAGGGAGCAACAGATTTGATAGCCGTATGAACTGTTCTCTGTGACTGCTAGCCAAATAGTCGGTAACAGCGTTAATTCGTACTTTGTGGTTGTGCACCACAGAATAGATTGTCGTATAAGGTTTTTGTAGCTGGGAGCAACAGACTTGATAGCCGTGTAAACTTTTTTCTGTAGCTGCAAGCCAAAGAGTCGATAACCGCGTTAATTCGTATTTCGTGGCTGTGCGCCACAGAATAGATAGTCGTATTAGGTTTTTGTAGCTGGGAGCAACAGACTTGATAGCCGTATAAACTTTTTTTTCTGTAGCTGCAAGGCAAAGAGTCAATAACCGCGTTAATTCGTATTTTGTGGCTGTGCGCCACAGAATAGCTTGTCGTATTAGGTTTTTGTAGCTGGGAGCAACAGATTTGATAGCCGTATGAGCTGTTCTCTGTAGCTGCAAGGCAAAGAGTCAATAACCGCGTTAATTTGTCTTTTGTGGCTGTGCGCCACAGAATATATAGTCGTCTTAGGTTCTTGTAGCTGTGAGCAACACACTTGATAGCCGTATAAACCTTTTTTTCTGTAGCTGCAAGGCAAAGAGTCAATAACCGCGTTAATTCGTACTTTCTGGTTGTGCACCACAGGAAAGATAGTTGTATTAAGTTTTTGTAAGCTGTGAGCAACACACTTGATAGCCGTATAAACTTTTTTCTGTAGCTGCAAGGCAAAGAGTCAATAACCGCGTTAATTTCTGTTTGTGGCTGTGCGCCACAGAATATAAAGGTCGTATTAGGTTTTTGTAGCTGGGAGCAACAGACTTGATAGCCGTATGAACTGTTTTCTGTAAATGCAAGCCAAATAGTCGATAACCGCGTTAATTCGTACTTTGTGGTTGTGCACCACAGAATATATTGTCGTATTAGGTTTTTGTAGCTGGGAGCAACAGACTTGATAGCCGTATGAACTGTTTTCTGTAAATGCAAGCCAAAGAGTCGATAACCGCGTAAATTCGTAATTCGTGGCTGTGCGCCACAGAATAGATAGTCGTATTACTTTATTGTAGCTGGGAGCAACATACTTGATAGCCGTATAAACCTTTTTTTTCTGTAGCTGCAAGGCAAAGAGTCAATAACCGCGTTAATTTGTCTTTTGTGGCTGTGCGCCACAGAATATATAGTCGTCTTAGGTTCTTGTAGCTGTGAGCAACACACTTGATAGCCGTATAAACCTTTTTTTCTGTAGCTGCAAGGCAAAGAGTCAATAACCGCGTTAATTCGTACTTTCTGGTTGTGCACCACAGGAAAGATAGTTGTATTAAGTTTTTGTAGCTGTGAGCAACACACTTGATAGCCGTATGAACTGTTTTCTGTAAATGCAAGCCAAAGAGTCGATAACCGCGTTAATTCGTACTTTGTGGTTGTGCGCCACAGAATAGATAGTCGTATTACTTTCTTGTAGCTGGGAGCAACATACTTGATAGCCGTATAAACCTTTTTTTTTCTGTAGCTGCAAGCCAAAGAGTCGATAACCGCGTAAATTCGTATTTCGTGGCTGTACGCCACAGAATAGATAGTCGTATTACTTTCTTGTAGCTGGGAGCAACATACTTGATAGCCGTATAAATCTTTTTTTCTGTAGCTGCAAGCCAAAGAGTCGATAACCGCGTAAATTCGTATTTCGTGCTGTGCGCCACAGAATAGATAGTCGTATTACTTTCTTGTAGCTGGGAGCAACATACTTGATAGCCGTATAAACCTTTTTTTCTGTAAATGCAAGCCAAAGAGTCGATAACCGCGTAAATTCGTAATTCGTGGCTGTGCGCCACAGAATAGATAGTCGTATTACTTTATTGTAGCTGGGAGCAACATACTTGATAGCCGTATAAACCTTTTTTTTCTGTAGCTGCAAGGCAAAGAGTCAATAACCGCGTTAATTTGTCTTTTGTGGCTGTGCGCCACAGAATATATAGTCGTCTTAGGTTTCTTGTAGCTGTGAGCAACACACTTGATAGCCGTATAAACCTTTTTTTCTGTAGCTGCAAGGCAAAGAGTCAATAACCGCGTTAATTCGTACTTTCTGGTTGTGCACCACAGGAAAGATAGTTGTATTAAGTTTTTGTAGCTGTGAGCAACACACTTGATAGCCGTATGAACTGTTTTCTGTAAATGCAAGCCAAAGAGTCGATAACCGCGTTAATTCGTACTTTGTGGTTGTGCGCCACAGAATAGATAGTCGTATTACTTTCTTGTAGCTGGGAGCAACATACTTGATAGCCGTATAAACCTTTTTTTTTTCTGTAGCTGCAAGCCAAAGAGTCGATAACCGCGTAAATTCGTATTTCGTGGCTGTACGCCACAGAATAGATAGTCGTATTACTTTCTTGTAGCTGGGAGCAACATACTTGATAGCCGTATAAACCTTTTTTTCTGTAGCTGCAAGCCAAAGAGTCGATAACCGCGTAAATTCGTATTTCGTGGCTGTGCGCCACAGAATAGATAGTCGTATTACTTTCTTGTAGCTGGGAGCAACAGACTTGATAGCCGTATAAACCTTTTTTTTCTGTAGCTGCAAGGCAAAGAGTCAATAACCGCGTTAAAGGAACCGTACCTCTATAATGTGCAATGTACGTAACTTTTGAAATATGAAAAGTTCATTTATTCTGTTTCGCGATGAAAGTCATTTATTCAGTTTGAGATGACACATTATTACGGAGCAAAACAGAAGCCAACGTGATTTGGGTTACTGTAATGCAGCAATCCTTAATCTATCACTGCTTTGTAGTTATCATGATATTTACAAATCTTTCTCCACAGATTTCATATTGATAAATTTGGCCATCTTTTGAATGTGGTTCTGTAATTTTATGGACATTTTGAAAATTTCGTACGTAGGTGAACTCGGCGGTGTATGTACGTGCGCGTGGTCGCGCCACATTTTCGAGAACACGGAGCAAGACAGGAAGTTGACACCTACATGAATGATTCCGGTTTTTTAATGTGAACAATATCAACTAATCAGCTCGAACCTCCAAATTAAAGAGGAACGGTCCCTTTAATTCGTCTTTTGTGGTTGTGCACCACAGAATATTCAGTCGTATTAGGTTCTTGTAGCTGTGAGCAACAGACTTGATAGCCGTATAAACTTTTTTCTGTAGCTGCAAGGCAAAGAGTCAATAACCGCATTAATTTGTCTTTTGTGGCTGTGCGCCACAGAATATAAAGTCGTATTAGGTTTTTGTAGCTGGGAGCAACAGACTTGATAGCCGTATAAACTTTTTTCTGTAGCTGCAAGGCAAAGAGTCAATAACCGCGTTAATTTGTCTTTTGTGGCTGTGCGCCACAGAATATAAAGTCGTATTAGGTTTTTGTAGCTGGGAGCAACAGACTTGATAGCCGTATGATTTTTTTTTCTGTAGCTGCAAGGCAAAGAGTCAATAACCGCGTTAATTCGTATTTTGTGGCTGTGCGCCACAGAATAGATTGTCGTATTAGGTTTTTGTAGCTGGGAGCAACAGATTTGATAGCCGTATGTGCTGTTCTCTGTAGCTGCAAGGCAAAAAGTCAGTAACCGCGGAAATTTGTCTTTTGTGGCTGTGCGCCACAGAATATATAGTCGTCTTAGGTTCTTGTAGCTGTGAGCAACACACTTGATAGCCGTATAAGCTTTTTTTTGTAGCTGCAAGCCACAGAGTCAATAACCGCGTTAATTCGTACTTTCTGGTTGTGCACCACAGGAAAGATAGTTGTATTAAGTTTTTGTAGCTGGGAGCAACAGATTTGATAGCCGTATGAACTGTTCTCTGTAACTGCAAGCCAAAGAGTCGATAACAGCGTTAATTCGTACTTTGTGGCTGTGCACCACAGAATAGATTGTCGTATTAGGTTTTTGTAGCTGGGAGCAACAGACTTGATAGCCGTGTAAACTTTTTTCTGTAGCTGCAAGCCAGAGTCGATAACCGCGTTAATTCGTACTTTCTGGTTGTGCACCACAGGAAAGATAGTTGTATTAAGTTTTTG
>CAXIWQ010000158.1:0-66831 GCA_964036275.1 Litoditis marina
TTTTTAAGTTTCTACACATGAGAGGAGTTCAAAAATACCAAGTTTGAATACTAAATCTCACGTAGGGCGAAAATCGCAACTCCATTCACGTCAATTTGGGGGTGTTTTTGGTTAGCACCGCCACTCAATTATTTCAGGACTGTTTCAACTTATGCTAATAAGATGAACATTTTTAAGTTTCTACACATGAGAGGAGTTCAAAAATACCAAGTTTGAACACTAAATCTCACGAAGGGCAAAAATCGCAACTCCATTCACGTCAATTTGGGGTGTTTTTGGTTAGCACCGCCACTCAATTATTTCGGGACTGTTTCAACTTATGCTAATAAGATGAACATTTTCAAGTTTCTACACATGAGAGGAGTTCAAAAATACCAAGTTTGAACACTAAATCTCGCGTAGGGCGAAAATCGCAACTCCATTCACGTCAACTTGGGGGTGTTTTTGGTTAGCACGGCCACTCAATTATTTCGGGACTGTTTCAACTTATGCAAATAAGATGAACATTTTAAAGTTTCTACACATGAGAGGAGTTCAAAAATACCAAGTTTGAATACTAAATCTCACGTAGGGCGAAAATCGCAACTCCATTCACGTCAATTTGGGGGTGTTTTTGGTTAGCACCGCCACTCAATTATTTCAGGACTGTTTCAACTTATGCTAATAAGATGAACATTTTTGAGTTTCTACACATGAGAGGAGTTCAAAAATACCAAGTTTGAACACTAAATCTCACGTAGGGCAAAAATCGCAACTCCATTCACGTCAATTTGGGGGTGTTTTTGGTTAGCACCGCCACTCAATTATTTCGGGACTGTTTCAACTTATGCTAATAAGATGAACATTTTTAAGTTTCTACACATGAGAGGAGTTCGAAAATACCAAGTTTGAACACTAAATCTCACGTAGGGCGAAAATCGCAACTCCATTCACGTCAATTTGGGGGTGTTTTGGTTAGCACCGCCACTCAATTATTTCAGGACTGTTTCAACTTATGCTAATAAGATGAACATTTTTAAGTTTCTACACATGAGAGGAGTTCAAAAATACCAAGTTTGAACACTAAATCTCACGAAGGGCAAAAATCGCAACTCCATTCACGTCAATTTGGGGTGTTTTTGGTTAGCACCGCCACTCAATTATTTCGGGACTGTTTCAACTTATGCTAATAAGATGAACATTTTCAAGTTTCTACACATGAGAGGAGTTCAAAAATACCAAGTTTGAACACTAAATCTCGCGTAGGGCGAAAATCGCAACTCCATTCACGTCAACTTGGGGGTGTTTTTGGTTAGCACGGCCACTCAATTATTTCGGGACTGTTTCAACTTATGCAAATAAGATGAACATTTTAAAGTTTCTACACATGAGAGGAGTTCAAAAATACCAAGTTTGAATACTAAATCTCACGTAGGGCGAAAATCGCAACTCCATTCACGTCAATTTGGGGGTGTTTTTGGTTAGCACCGCCACTCAATTATTTCAGGACTGTTTCAACTTATGCTAATAAGATGAACATTTTTGAGTTTCTACACATGAGAGGAGTTCAAAAATACCAAGTTTGAACACTAAATCTCACGTAGGGCAAAAATCGCAACTCCATTCACGTCAATTTGGGGGTGTTTTTGGTTAGCACCGCCACTCAATTATTTCGGGACTGTTTCAACTTATGCTAATAAGATGAACATTTTTAAGTTTCTACACATGAGAGGAGTTCGAAAATACCAAGTTTGAACACTAAATCTCGCGTAGGGCGAAAATCGCAACTCCATTCACGTCAACTTGGGGGTGTTTTTGGTTAGCACGGCCACTCAATTATTTCGGGACTGTTTCAACTTATGCAAATAGGATGAACATTTTTGAGTTTCTACACATGAGAGGAGTTCAAAAATACCAAGTTTGAATACTAAATCTCACGTAGGGCGAAAATCGCAACTCCATTCACGTCAATTTGGGGGTGTTTTTGGTTAGCACCGCCACTCAATTATTTCAGGACTGTTTCAACTTATGCAAATAAGATGAACATTTTAAAGTTTCTACACATGAGAGGAGTTCAAAAATACCAAGTTTGAATACTAAATCTCACGTAGGGCGAAAATCGCAACTCCATTCACGTCAATTTGGGGTGTTTTTGGTTAGCACCGCCACTCAATTATTTCAGGACTGTTTCAACTTATGCTAATAAGATGAACATTTTTGAGTTTCTACACATGAGAGGAGTTCAAAAATACCAAGTTTGAACACTAAATCTCACGTAGGGCAAAAATCGCAACTCCATTCACGTCAATTTGGGGGTGTTTTTGGTTAGCACCGCCACTCAATTATTTCGGGACTGTTTCAACTTATGCTAATAAGATGAACATTTTTAAGTTTCTACACATGAGAGGAGTTCGAAAATACCAAGTTTGAACACTAAATCTCGCGTAGGGCGAAAATCGCAACTCCATTCACGTCAACTTGGGGGTGTTTTTGGTTAGCACGGCCACTCAATTATTTCGGGACTGTTTCAACTTATGCAAATAGGATGAACATTTTTAAGTTTCTACACATGAGAGGAGTTCAAAAATACCAAGTTTGAATACTAAATCTCACGTAGGGCGAAAATCGCAACTCCATTCACGTCAATTTGGGGGTGTTTTTGGTTAGCACCGCCACTCAATTATTTCAGGACTGTTTCAACTTATGCTAATAAGATGAACATTTTTAAGTTTCTACACATGAGAGGAGTTCAAAAATACCAAGTTTGAACACTAAATCTCACGAAGGGCAAAAATCGCAACTCCATTCACGTCAATTTGGGGTGTTTTTGGTTAGCACCGCCACTCAATTATTTCGGGACTGTTTCAACTTATGCTAATAAGATGAACATTTTCAAGTTTCTACACATGAGAGGAGTTCAAAAATACCAAGTTTGAACACTAAATCTCGCGTAGGGCGAAAATCGCAACTCCATTCACGTCAACTTGGGGGTGTTTTTGGTTAGCACGGCCACTCAATTATTTCGGGACTGTTTCAACTTATGCAAATAAGATGAACATTTTAAAGTTTCTACACATGAGAGGAGTTCAAAAATACCAAGTTTGAATACTAAATCTCACGTAGGGCGAAAATCGCAACTCCATTCACGTCAATTTGGGGGTGTTTTTGGTTAGCACCGCCACTCAATTATTTCAGGACTGTTTCAACTTATGCTAATAAGATGAACATTTTTGAGTTTCTACACATGAGAGGAGTTCAAAAATACCAAGTTTGAACACTAAATCTCACGTAGGGCAAAAATCGCAACTCCATTCACGTCAATTTGGGGGTGTTTTTGGTTAGCACCGCCACTCAATTATTTCGGGACTGTTTCAACTTATGCTAATAAGATGAACATTTTTAAGTTTCTACACATGAGAGGAGTTCGAAAATACCAAGTTTGAACACTAAATCTCGCGTAGGGCGAAAATCGCAACTCCATTCACGTCAACTTGGGTAGGGACCGCAGGCCACGCCCCTTTTCACCCAGCACTTTTTTGCCAAAAACTGAAATTAGTGCGCGCCGCGTGGGGAACATAGTTTAATAAGAGATATCTCAGCGGTGAATGAATATTTTTACACAAAACAAGAAGAGAGAGAAAGACAATAACGTCTTCTGTGGTATTATATGAGCTTTTACATTTTCAAGAAAATTAAGTTGTACAGAAACATCCGTAAACTTTGACACGGTTGTTTTACATGATTTTTGCCCCTGCCGTTATTCATATCTACTAGCAGTAGTTAGTTCATGTTATTAGGAGTCGGTTGAAAAAAAAATTTCCAAAATCGGTATTCGCGATCCTATCTAACTTTTCTTCCAAAAATGGTACCTATTTAGGCGCGCGATCACTGTGTGAAAATTAAAAATATTTGTTCTCAAATAACATTATTTATCGTTCATTTCATTCTAGTTATATTCATAACATCTTACAAAAGCACATTCAATCATAATTTCTGATAAACTCGGTCACAGTTCGTCAGCATCTGAATATCTGCCAAGTATGTTGCGGTAAAAAGAGCCCGCCGGAATCGTATAACTTAAAATTGACACCCATTTAGTTAATGCCGTTAGTTTTACTGCATGTTGTTTTACACTATCAAAGATTCTCTATTGATTAATACCTAATTTACAAAAATCCATATTCGCGAAAGTGGTTTTTCAAGCGCTTTTTTGAACAAAATTTCCTTACTTTTGTGGAAATTGAATTATTTGTTGACGTATTTCGATTAAGAAAGATACGCTGAGCAAGAAAATGTATGTTTTATGAAGTGAAACTTCTGCTAAGTTACTGTTTTCGATCCTTGAAGTGGCGCTATTTGCATCATTTCGGCCAGACAGAGGGCTTGGATGGCTGCCAAAACTCTCGAAAAGAGAGCGCAGACAACGAGAGCGCGCAGGAGTCTGGCCCTGTTTCCAATACAAAAGGCGCGCTCATTGAAACCTATTTAAAACGATAATACAAGTCGGAATGCAATTTTAATAGAAAACAAACGTGATATTGTTATTGAGAGGAGTTCAAAAATACCAAGTTTGAACACTAAATCTCACGTAGGGCAAAAATCGCAACTCCATTCACGTCAATTTGGGGGTGTTTTTGGTTAGCACCGCCACTCAATTATTTCGGGACTGTTTCAACTTATGCTAATAAGATGAACATTTTTAAGTTTCTACACATGAGAGGAGTTCAAAAATACCAAGTTTGAACACTAAATCTCGCGTAGGGCGAAAATCGCAACTCCATTCACGTCAACTTGGGGGTGTTTTTGGTTAGCACGGCCACTCAATTATTTCGGGACTGTTTCAACTTATGCAAATAAGATAAACATTTTTAAGTTTCTACACATGAGAGGAGTTCAAAAATACCAAGTTTGAATACTAAATCTCACGTAGGGCGAAAATCGCAACTCCATTCACGTCAATTTGAGGGTGTTTTTGGTTAGCACCGCCACTCAATTATTTCAGGACTGTTTCAACTTATGCTAATAAGGTGAACATTTTTGAGTTTCTACACATGAGAGGAGTTCAACAATACCAAGTTTGAACACTAAATCTCACGTAGGGCAAAAATCGCAACTCCATTCACGTCAATTTGGGGGTGTTTTTGGTTAGCACCGCCACTCAATTATTTCGGGACTGTTTCAACTTATGCTAATAAGATGAACATTTTTAAGTTTCTACACATGAGAGGAGTTCAAAAATACCAAGTTTGAACACTAAATCTCGCGTAGGGCGAAAATCGCAACTCCATTCACGTCAACTTGGGGGTGTTTTTGGTTAGCACGGCCACTCAATTATTTCGGGACTGTTTCAACTTATGCAAATAAGATAAACATTTTTAAGTTTCTACACATGAGAGGAGTTCAAAAATACCAAGTTTGAATACTAAATCTCACGTAGGGCGAAAATCGCAACTCCATTCACGTCAATTTGAGGGTGTTTTTGGTTAGCACCGCCACTCAATTATTTCAGGACTGTTTCAACTTATGCTAATAAGGTGAACATTTTTGAGTTTCTACACATGAGAGGAGTTCAACAATACCAAGTTTGAACACTAAATCTCACGTAGGGCAAAAATCGCAACTCCATTCACGTCAATTTGGGGGTGTTTTTGGTTAGCACCGCCACTCAATTATTTCGGGACTGTTTCAACTTATGCTAATAAGATGAACATTTTTGAGTTTCTACACATGAGGGGAGTTCAAAAATACCAAGTTTGAACACTAAATCTCACGTAGGGCAAAAATCGCAACTCCATTCACGTCAATTTGGGGGTGTTTTTGGTTAGCACCGCCACTCAATTATTTCGGGACTGTTTCAACTTATGCTAATAAGATGAACATTTTTAAGTTTCTACACATGAGAGGAGTTCAAAATACCAAGTTTGAACACTAAATCTCGCGTAGGGCGAAAATCGCAACTCCATTCACGTCAACTTGGGGGTGTTTTTGGTTAGCACGGCCACTCAATTATTTCGGGACTGTTTCAACTTATGCAAATAAGATAAACATTTTTAAGTTTCTACACATGAGAGGAGTTCAAAAATACCAAGTTTGAATACTAAATCTCACGTAGGGCGAAAATCGCAACTCCATTCACGTCAATTTGAGGGTGTTTTTGGTTAGCACCGCCACTCAATTATTTCAGGACTGTTTCAACTTATGCTAATAAGGTGAACATTTTTGAGTTTCTACACATGAGAGGAGTTCAACAATACCAAGTTTGAACACTAAATCTCACGTAGGGCAAAAATCGCAACTCCATTCACGTCAATTTGGGGGTGTTTTTGGTTAGCACCGCCACTCAATTATTTCGGGACTGTTTCAACTTATGCTAATAAGATGAACATTTTTGAGTTTCTACACATGAGGGGAGTTCAAAAATACCAAGTTTGAACACTAAATCTCACGTAGGGCAAAAATCGCAACTCCATTCACGTCAATTTGGGGGTGTTTTTGGTTAGCACCGCCACTCAATTATTTCGGGACTGTTTCAACTTATGCTAATAAGATGAACATTTTTAAGTTTCTACACATGAGAGGAGTTCAAAAATACCAAGTTTGAATACTAAATCTCACGTAGGGCGAAAATCGCAACTCCATTCACGTCAACTTGGGGTGTTTTTGGTTAGCACGGCCACTCAATTATTTCGGGACTGTTTCAACTTATGCAAATAAGATGAACATTTTTAAGTTTCTACACATGAGAGAAGTTCAAAAATACCAAGTTTGAATACTAAATCTCACGTAGGGCGAAAATCGCAACTCCATTCACGTCAATTTGGGGGTGTTTTTGGTTAGCACCGCCACTCAATTATTTCAGGACTGTTTCAACTTATGCTAATAAGATGAACATTTTTGAGTTTCTACACATGAGAGGAGTTCAAAAATACCAAGTTTGAACACTAAATCTCACGTAGGGCAAAAATCGCAACTCCATTCACGTCAATTTGGGGTGTTTTTGGTTAGCACGGCCACTCAATTATTTCGGACTGTTTCAACTTATGCAAATAAGATGAACATTTTAAAGTTTCTACACATGAGAGGAGTTCAAAAATACCAAGTTTGAATACTAAATCTCACGTAGGGCGAAAATCGCAACTCCATTCACGTCAATTTGGGGGTGTTTTTGGTTAGCACCGCCACTCAATTATTTCAGGACTGTTTCAACTTATGCTAATAAGATGAACATTTTTGAGTTTCTACACATGAGAGGAGTTCAAAAATACCAAGTTTGAACACTAAATCTCACGTAGGGCAAAAATCGCAACTCCATTCACGTCAATTTGGGGGTGTTTTTGGTTAGCACCGCCACTCAATTATTTCGGGACTGTTTCAACTTATGCTAATAAGATGAACATTTTTAAGTTTCTACACATGAGAGGAGTTCGAAAATACCAAGTTTGAACACTAAATCTCGCGTAGGGCGAAAATCGCAACTCCATTCACGTCAACTTGGGGGTGTTTTTGGTTAGCACGGCCACTCAATTATTTCGGGACTGTTTCAACTTATGCAAATAGGATGAACATTTTTGAGTTTCTACACATGAGAGGAGTTCAAAAATACCAAGTTTGAATACTAAATCTCACGTAGGGCGAAAATCGCAACTCCATTCACGTCAATTTGGGGGTGTTTTTGGTTAGCACCGCCACTCAATTATTTCAGGACTGTTTCAACTTATGCAAATAAGATGAACATTTTAAAGTTTCTACACATGAGAGGAGTTCAAAAATACCAAGTTTGAATACTAAATCTCACGTAGGGCGAAAATCGCAACTCCATTCACGTCAATTTGGGGGTGTTTTTGGTTAGCACCGCCACTCAATTATTTCAGGACTGTTTCAACTTATGCTAATAAGATGAACATTTTTGAGTTTCTACACATGAGAGGAGTTCAAAAATACCAAGTTTGAACACTAAATCTCACGTAGGGCAAAAATCGCAACTCCATTCACGTCAATTTGGGGGTGTTTTTGGTTAGCACCGCCACTCAATTATTTCGGGACTGTTTCAACTTATGCTAATAAGATGAACATTTTTAAGTTTCTACACATGAGAGGAGTTCGAAAATACCAAGTTTGAACACTAAATCTCGCGTAGGGCGAAAATCGCAACTCCATTCACGTCAACTTGGGGGTGTTTTTGGTTAGCACGGCCACTCAATTATTTCGGGACTGTTTCAACTTATGCAAATAGGATGAACATTTTTAAGTTTCTACACATGAGAGGAGTTCAAAAATACCAAGTTTGAATACTAAATCTCACGTAGGGCGAAAATCGCAACTCCATTCACGTCAATTTGGGGGTGTTTTTGGTTAGCACCGCCACTCAATTATTTCAGGACTGTTTCAACTTATGCTAATAAGATGAACATTTTTAAGTTTCTACACATGAGAGGAGTTCAAAAATACCAAGTTTGAACACTAAATCTCACGAAGGGCAAAAATCGCAACTCCATTCACGTCAATTTGGGGGTGTTTTTGGTTAGCACCGCCACTCAATTATTTCGGGACTGTTTCAACTTATGCTAATAAGATGAACATTTTCAAGTTTCTACACATGAGAGGAGTTCAAAAATACCAAGTTTGAACACTAAATCTCGCGTAGGGCGAAAATCGCAACTCCATTCACGTCAACTTGGGGGTGTTTTTGGTTAGCACGGCCACTCAATTATTTCGGGACTGTTTCAACTTATGCAAATAAGATGAACATTTTAAAGTTTCTACACATGAGAGGAGTTCAAAAATACCAAGTTTGAATACTAAATCTCACGTAGGGCGAAAATCGCAACTCCATTCACGTCAATTTGGGGGTGTTTTTGGTTAGCACCGCCACTCAATTATTTCAGGACTGTTTCAACTTATGCTAATAAGATGAACATTTTTGAGTTTCTACACATGAGAGGAGTTCAAAAATACCAAGTTTGAACACTAAATCTCACGTAGGGCAAAAATCGCAACTCCATTCACGTCAATTTGGGGGTGTTTTTGGTTAGCACCGCCACTCAATTATTTCGGGACTGTTTCAACTTATGCTAATAAGATGAACATTTTTAAGTTTCTACACATGAGAGGAGTTCGAAAATACCAAGTTTGAACACTAAATCTCGCGTAGGGCGAAAATCGCAACTCCATTCACGTCAACTTGGGTAGGGACCGCAGGCCACGCCCCTTTTCACCCAGCACTTTTTTGCCAAAAACTGAAATTAGTGCGCGCCGCGTGGGGAACATAGTTTAATAAGAGATATCTCAGCGGTGAATGAATATTTTTACACAAAACAAGAAGAGAGAGAAAGACAATAACGTCTTCTGTGGTATTATATGAGCTTTTACATTTTCAAGAAAATTAAGTTGTACAGAAACATCCGTAAACTTTGACACGGTTGTTTTACATGATTTTTGCCCCTGCCGTTATTCATATCTACTAGCAGTAGTTAGTTCATGTTATTAGGAGTCGGTTGAAAAAAAAATTTCCAAAATCGGTATTCGCGATCCTATCTAACTTTTCTTCCAAAAATGGTACCTATTTAGGCGCGCGATCACTGTGTGAAAATTAAAAATATTTGTTCTCAAATAACATTATTTATCGTTCATTTCATTCTAGTTATATTCATAACATCTTACAAAAGCATATTCAATCATAATTTCTGATAAACTCGGTCACAGTTCGTCAGCATCTGAATATCTGCCAAGTATGTTGCGGTAAAAAGAGCCCGCCGGAATCGTATAACTTAAAATTGACACCCATTTAGTTAATGCCGTTAGTTTTACTGCATGTTGTTTTACACTATCAAAGATTCTCTATTGATTAATACCTAATTTACAAAAATCCATATTCGCGAAAGTGGTTTTTCAAGCGCTTTTTTGAACAAAATTTCCTTACTTTTGTGGAAATTGAATTATTTGTTGACGTATTTCGATTAAGAAAGATACGCTGAGCAAGAAAATGTATGTTTTATGAAGTGAAACTTCTGCTAAGTTACTGTTTTCGATCCTTGAAGTGGCGCTATTTGCATCATTTCGGCCAGACAGAGGGCTTGGATGGCTGCCAAAACTCTCGAAAAGAGAGCGCAGACAACGAGAGCGCGCAGGAGTCTGGCCCTGTTTCCAATACAAAAGGCGCGCTCATTGAACCTATTTAAAACGATAATACAAGTCGGAATGCAATTTTAATAGAAAACAAACGTGATATTGTTATGTAAACGATTACGGCGAATCTAATGGTGTTCAAATTAGAGCCGTAGCGTGCAGTTTGTAAAATGGTCTGCGGTCCCTAAACTTGGGGGTGTTTTTGGTTAGCACGGCCACTCAATTATTTCGGGACTGTTTCAACTTATGCAAATAAGATGAACATTTTTAAGTTTCTACACATGAGAGGAGTTCAAAAATACCAAGTTTGAATACTAAATCTCACGTAGGGCGAAAATCGAAACTCCATTCACGTCAAGTTGGGGGTGTTTTTGGTTAGCACCGCCACTCAATTATTTCAGGACTGTTTCAACTTATGCTAATAAGATGAACATTTTTGAGTTTCTACACATGAGAGGAGTTCAAAAATACCAAGTTTGAACACTAAATCTCACGTAGGGCAAAAATCGCAACTCCATTCACGTCAATTTGGGGGTGTTTTTGGTTAGCACCGCCACTCAATTATTTCGGGACTGTTTCAACTTATGCTAATAAGATGAACATTTTTAAGTTTCTACACATGAGAGGAGTTCGAAAATACCAAGTTTGAACACTAAATCTCGCGTAGGGCGAAATCGCAACTCCATTCACGTCAACTTGGGTAGGGACCGCAGGCCACGCCCCTTTTCACCCAGCACTTTTTTGCCAAAAACTGAAATTAGTGCGCGCCGCGTGGGGAACATAGTTTAATAAGAGATATCTCAGCGGTGAATGAATATTTTTACACAAAACAAAAAGAGAGAGAAAGACAATAACGTCTTCTGTGGTATTATATGAGCTTTTACATTTTCAAGAAAATTAAGTTGTACAGAAACATCCGTAAACTTTGACACGGTTGTTTTACATGATTTTTGCCCCTGCCGTTATTCATATCTACTAGCAGTAGTTAGTTCATGTTATTAGGAGTCGGTTGAAAAAAAAATTTCCAAAATCGGTATTCGCGATCCTATCTAACTTTTCTTCCAAAAATGGTACCTATTTAGGCGCGCGATCACTGTGTGAAAATTAAAAATATTTGTTCTCAAATAACATTATTTATCGTTCATTTCATTCTAGTTATATTCATAACATCTTACAAAAGCATATTCAATCATAATTTCTGATAAACTCGGTCACAGTTCGTCAGCATCTGAATATCTGCCAAGTATGTTGCGGTAAAAAGAGCCCGCCGGAATCGTATAACTTAAAATTGACACCCATTTAGTTAATGCCGTTAGTTTTACTGCATGTTGTTTTACACTATCAAAGATTCTCTATTGATTAATACCTAATTTACAAAAATCCATATTCGCGAAAGTGGTTTTTCAAGCGCTTTTTTGAACAAAATTTCCTTACTTTTGTGGAAATTGAATTATTTGTTGACGTATTTCGATTAAGAAAGATACGCTGAGCAAGAAAATGTATGTTTTATGAAGTGAAACTTCTGCTAAGTTACTGTTTTCGATCCTTGAAGTGGCGCTATTTGCATCATTTCGGCCAGACAGAGGGCTTGGATGGCTGCCAAAACTCTCGAAAAGAGAGCGCAGACAACGAGAGCGCGCAGGAGTCTGGCCCTGTTTCCAATACAAAAGGCGCGCTCATTGAAACCTATTTAAAACGATAATACAAGTCGGAATGCAATTTTAATAGAAAACAAACGTGATATTGTTATTGAGAGGAGTTCAAAAATACCAAGTTTGAACACTAAATCTCACGTAGGGCAAAAATCGCAACTCCATTCACGTCAATTTGGGGGTGTTTTTGGTTAGCACCGCCACTCAATTATTTCGGGACTGTTTCAACTTATGCTAATAAGATGAACATTTTTAAGTTTCTACACATGAGAGGAGTTCAAAAATACCAAGTTTGAACACTAAATCTCGCGTAGGGCGAAAATCGCAACTCCATTCACGTCAACTTGGGGGTGTTTTTGGTTAGCACGGCCACTCAATTATTTCGGGACTGTTTCAACTTATGCAAATAAGATAAACATTTTTAAGTTTCTACACATGAGAGGAGTTCAAAAATACCAAGTTTGAATACTAAATCTCACGTAGGGCGAAAATCGCAACTCCATTCACGTCAATTTGAGGGTGTTTTTGGTTAGCACCGCCACTCAATTATTTCAGGACTGTTTCAACTTATGCTAATAAGGTGAACATTTTTGAGTTTCTACACATGAGAGGAGTTCAACAATACCAAGTTTGAACACTAAATCTCACGTAGGGCAAAAATCGCAACTCCATTCACGTCAATTTGGGGGTGTTTTTGGTTAGCACCGCCACTCAATTATTTCGGGACTGTTTCAACTTATGCTAATAAGATGAACATTTTTAAGTTTCTACACATGAGAGGAGTTCAAAAATACCAAGTTTGAACACTAAATCTCGCGTAGGGCGAAAATCGCAACTCCATTCACGTCAACTTGGGGGTGTTTTTGGTTAGCACGGCCACTCAATTATTTCGGGACTGTTTCAACTTATGCAAATAAGATAAACATTTTTAAGTTTCTACACATGAGAGGAGTTCAAAAATACCAAGTTTGAATACTAAATCTCACGTAGGGCGAAAATCGCAACTCCATTCACGTCAATTTGAGGGTGTTTTTGGTTAGCACCGCCACTCAATTATTTCAGGACTGTTTCAACTTATGCTAATAAGGTGAACATTTTTGAGTTTCTACACATGAGAGGAGTTCAACAATACCAAGTTTGAACACTAAATCTCACGTAGGGCAAAAATCGCAACTCCATTCACGTCAATTTGGGGGTGTTTTTGGTTAGCACCGCCACTCAATTATTTCGGGACTGTTTCAACTTATGCTAATAAGATGAACATTTTTGAGTTTCTACACATGAGGGGAGTTCAAAAATACCAAGTTTGAACACTAAATCTCACGTAGGGCAAAAATCGCAACTCCATTCACGTCAATTTGGGGTGTTTTTGGTTAGCACCGCCACTCAATTATTTCGGGACTGTTTCAACTTATGCTAATAAGATGAACATTTTTAAGTTTCTACACATGAGAGGAGTTCAAAAATACCAAGTTTGAACACTAAATCTCGCGTAGGGCGAAAATCGCAACTCCATTCACGTCAACTTGGGGGTGTTTTTGGTTAGCACGGCCACTCAATTATTTCGGGACTGTTTCAACTTATGCAAATAAGATAAACATTTTTAAGTTTCTACACATGAGAGGAGTTCAAAAATACCAAGTTTGAATACTAAATCTCACGTAGGGCGAAAATCGCAACTCCATTCACGTCAATTTGAGGGTGTTTTTGGTTAGCACCGCCACTCAATTATTTCAGGACTGTTTCAACTTATGCTAATAAGGTGAACATTTTTGAGTTTCTACACATGAGAGGAGTTCAACAATACCAAGTTTGAACACTAAATCTCACGTAGGGCAAAAATCGCAACTCCATTCACGTCAATTTGGGGGTGTTTTTGGTTAGCACCGCCACTCAATTATTTCGGGACTGTTTCAACTTATGCTAATAAGATGAACATTTTTGAGTTTCTACACATGAGGGAGTTCAAAAATACCAAGTTTGAACACTAAATCTCACGTAGGGCAAAAATCGCAACTCCATTCACGTCAATTTGGGGGTGTTTTTGGTTAGCACCGCCACTCAATTATTTCGGGACTGTTTCAACTTATGCTAATAAGATGAACATTTTTAAGTTTCTACACATGAGAGGAGTTCAAAAATACCAAGTTTGAATACTAAATCTCACGTAGGGCGAAAATCGCAACTCCATTCACGTCAACTTGGGGTGTTTTTGGTTAGCACGGCCACTCAATTATTTCGGGACTGTTTCAACTTATGCAAATAAGATGAACATTTTTAAGTTTCTACACATGAGAGAAGTTCAAAAATACCAAGTTTGAATACTAAATCTCACGTAGGGGCGAAAATCGCAACTCCATTCACGTCAATTTGGGGGTGTTTTTGGTTAGGCACCGCCACTCAATTATTTCAGGACTGTTTCAACTTATGCTAATAAGATGAACATTTTTGAGTTTCTACACATGAGAGGAGTTCAAAAATACCAAGTTTGAACACTAAATCTCACGTAGGGCAAAAATCGCAACTCCATTCACGTCAATTTGGGGGTGTTTTTGGTTAGCACCGCCACTCAATTATTTCGGGACTGTTTCAACTTATGCTAATAAGATGAACATTTTTGAGTTTCTACACATGAGAGGAGTTCAAAAATACCAAGTTTGAACCTTCTCTAACAATACTTTTATTCAGTTTTCTGTATTTGTGGTGTTGAGAATATAGAGATGTCTTGAGGTTTCTGCGAAGTTCGGATGCGATACGTCGGTCAGTACACGCACGTGAGGGTGAAATGAAGTTGTCTAAACATGAACGAATTACTGTAGTGAACTGATGCTCTGGAACCTTCTCTAACAATACTTTTATTCAGTTTGCTGTATTTGTGGTGTTGAGAATATAAAGATGTCTTGAGGTTTCTGCGGATTTCGGATGCGATTCGTCGGTCAGTACACGCACGCGAGGGTGAAATAGAGTTTTCTAAACATGAACGAATTACTGTAGTGAACTGATGCTCTGGAACCTTCTCTAACAATACTTTTATTCAGTTTTCTGTATTTCTGGTGTTGAGAATATAGAGATGTCTTGAGGTTTCTGCGGACTTCGGATGCGATACGTCGGTCAGTACACGCACGCGAGGGTGAAATAGAGTTGTCTTAACATGAACAAATTACTGTAGTGAACTGATGCTCTGGAACCTTCTCTAACAATACTTTTATTCAGTTTGCTGTATTTGTGGTGTTGAGAATATAAAGATGTCTTGAGGTTTCTGCGGATTTCGGATGCGATTCGTCGGTCAGTACACGCACGCGAGGGTGAAATAGAGTTTTCTGAACATGAACGAATTACTGTAGTGAACTGATGCTCTGGAACCTTCTCTAACAATACTTTTATTCAGTTTTCTGTATTTGTGGTGTTGAGAATATAGAGATGTCTTGAGGTTTCTGCGGATTTCGGATGCGATACGTCGGTCAGTACACGCACGCGAGGGTGAAATAGAGTTTTCTGAACATGAACGAATTACTGTAGTGAACTGATGCTCTGGAACCTTCTCTAACAATACTTTTATTCAGTTTTCTGTATTTGTGGTGTTGAGAATATAGAGATGTCTTGAGGTTTCTGCGGAGTTCGGATGCGATACGTCGGTCAGTACACGCACGCGAGGGTGAAATAGAGTTGTCTTGACATGAACAAATTACTGTAGTGAACTGATGCTCTGGAACCTTCTCTAACAATACTTTTATTCAGTTTTCTGTATTTGTGGTGTTGAGAATATAGAGATGTCCTTGAGGTTTCTGCGAAGTTCGGATGCGATACGTCGGTCAGTACACGCACGTGAGGGTGAAATAGAGTTGTCTAAACATGAACGAATTACTGTAGTGAACTGATGATCTGGAACCTTGTCTACCAATACTTTTATTCAGTTTTCTGTATTTGTGGTAATGAGAAGATAACGATGTCGTGAGGTTTCTGCGGATTTCGGATGCGATACGTCGGTCAGTACACGCACGTGAGGGTGAAATAGAGTTGTCTAAACATGAACGAATTTACTGTAGTGAACTGATGATCTGAAACCTTGTCTACCAATACTTTTATTCAGTTTTCTGTATTTGTGGTAATGAGAAGATAACGATGTCGTGAGGTTTCTGCGGATTTCGGATGCGATACGTCGGTCAGTACACGCACGTGAGAGTGAAATGGAGTTGTCTAAACATAAACGAATAACTGTAGTGAACTGATGATCTGGAACCTTGTCTACCAATACTTTTATTCAGTTTTCTGTATTTGTGGTAATGAGAAGTTAACGATGTCGTGAGGTTTCTGCGGATTTCGGATGCGATACGTCGGTCAGTACACGCACGTGAGGGTGAAATGGAGTTGTCTAAACATGAACGAATTACTGTAGTGAACTGATGCTCTGGAACCTTCTCTAACAATACTTTTATTCAGTTTGCTGTATTTGTGGTGTTGAGAATATAAAGATGTCTTGAGGTTTCTGCGGATTTCGGATGCGATTCGTCGGTCAGTACACGCACGCGAGGGTGAAATAGAGTTTTCTAAACATGAACGAATTACTGTAGTGAACTGATGCTCTGGAACCTTCTCTAACAATACTTTTATTCAGTTTTCTGTATTTGTGGTGTTGAGAATATAGAGATGTCTTGAGGTTTCTGCGGATTTCGGATGCGATACGTCGGTCAGTACACGCACGCGAGGGTGAAATAGAGTTTTCTAAACATGAACGAATTACTGTAGTGAACTGATGCTCTGGAACCTTCTCTAACAATACTTTTATTCAGTTTTCTGTATTTGTGGTGTGAGAATATAAAGATGTCTTGAGGTTTCTGCGGAGTTCGGATGCGATACGTCGGTCAGTACACGCACGCGAGGGTGAAATAGAGTTGTCTTAACATGAACGAATTACTGTAGTGAACTGATGCTCTGGAACCTTCTCTAACAATACTTTTATTCAGTTTTCTGTATTTGTGGTGTTGAGAATATAGAGATGTCTTGAGGTTTCTGCGGATTTCGGATGCGATACGTCGGTCAGTACACGCACGCGAGGGTGAAATAGAGTTTTCTGAACATGAACGAATTACTGTAGTGACTGATGCTCTGGAACCTTCTCTAACAATACTTTTATTCAGTTTTCTGTATTTGTGGTGTTGAGAATATAGAGATGTCTTGAGGTTTCTGCGGAGTTCGGATGCGATACGTCGGTCAGTACACGCACGCGAGGGTGAAATAGAGTTGTCTTGACATGAACAAATTACTGTAGTGAACTGATGCTCTGGAACCTTCTCTAACAATACTTTTATTCAGTTTTCTGTATTTGTGGTGTTGAGAATATAGAGATGTCTTGAGGTTTCTGCGAAGTTCGGATGCGATACGTCGGTCAGTACACGCACGTGAGGGTGAAATGAAGTTGTCTAAACATGAACGAATTACTGTAGTGAACTGATGCTCTGGAACCTTCTCTAACAATACTTTTATTCAGTTTGCTGTATTTGTGGTGTTGAGAATATAAAGATGTCTTGAGGTTTCTGCGGATTTCGGATGCGATTCGTCGGTCAGTACACGCACGCGAGGGTGAAATAGAGTTTTCTAAACATGAACGAATTACTGTAGTGAACTGATGCTCTGGAACCTTCTCTAACAATACTTTTATTCAGTTTTCTGTATTTGTGGTGTTGAGAATATAGAGATGTCTTGAGGTTTCTGCGGAGTTCGGATGCGATACGTCGGTCAGTACACGCACGCGAGGGTGAAATAGAGTTGTCTTAACATGAACAAATTACTGTAGTGAACTGATGCTCTGGAACCTTCTCTAACAATACTTTTATTCAGTTTGCTGTATTTGTGGTGTTGAGAATATAAAGATGTCTTGAGGTTTCTGCGGATTTCGGATGCGATTCGTCGGTCAGTACACGCACGCGAGGGTGAAATAGAGTTTTCTGAACATGAACGAATTACTGTAGTGAACTGATGCTCTGGAACCTTCTCTAACAATACTTTTATTCAGTTTTCTGTATTTGTGGTGTTGAGAATATAGAGATGTCTTGAGGTTTCTGCGGATTTCGGATGCGATACGTCGGTCAGTACACGCACGCGAGGGTGAAATAGAGTTTTCTGAACATGAACGAATTACTGTAGTGAACTGATGCTCTGTAACCTTCTCTAACAATACTTTTATTCAGTTTTCTGTATTTGTGGTGTTGAGAATATAGAGATGTCTTGAGGTTTCTGCGGAGTTCGGATGCGATACGTCGGTCAGTACACGCACGCGAGGGTGAAATAGAGTTGTCTTGACATGAACAAATTACTGTAGTGAACTGATGCTCTGGAACCTTCTCTAACAATACTTTTATTCAGTTTTCTGTATTTGTGGTGTTGAGAATATAGAGATGTCTTGAGGTTTCTGCGAAGTTCGGATGCGATACGTCGGTCAGTACACGCACGTGAGGGTGAAATAGAGTTGTCTAAACATGAACGAATTACTGTAGTGAACTGATGATCTGGAACCTTGTCTACCAATACTTTTATTCAGTTTTCTGTATTTGTGGTAATGAGAAGATAACGATGTCGTGAGGTTTCTGCGGATTTCGGATGCGATACGTCGGTCAGTACACGCACGTGAGGGTGAAATAGAGTTGTCTAAACATGAACGAATTACTGTAGTGAACTGATGATCTGGAACCTTGTCTACCAATACTTTTATTCAGTTTTCTGTATTTGTGGTAATGAGAAGATAACGATGTCGTGAGGTTTCTGCGGATTTCGGATGCGATACGTCGGTCAGTACACGCACGTGAGGGTGAAATGGAGTTGTCTAAACATAAACGAATTACTGTAGTGAACTGATGATCTGGAACCTTGTCTACCAATACTTTTATTCAGTTTTCTGTATTTGTGGTAATGAGAAGATAACGATGTCGTGAGGTTTCTGCGGATTTCGGATGCGATACGTCGGTCAGTACACGCACGTGAGGGTGAAATGGAGTTGTCTAAACATGAACGAATTACTGTAGTGAACTGATGCTCTGGAACCTTCTCTAACAATACTTTTATTCAGTTTGCTGTATTTGTGGTGTTGAGAATATAAAGATGTCTTGAGGTTTCTGCGGATTTCGGATGCGATTCGTCGGTCAGTACACGCACGTGAGGGTGAAATGGAGTTGTCTAAACATGAACGAATTACTGTAGTGAACTGATGATCTGGAACCTTGTCTAACAATACTTTTATTCAGTTTTCTGTATTTGTGGTGTTGAGAATATAGAGATGTCTTGAGGTTTCTGCGGAGTTCGGATGCGATACGTCGCTCAGTACACGCACGCGAGGGTGAAATAGAGTTGTCTTAACATGAACAAATTACTGTAGTAAACTGATGCTCTGGAACCTTCTCTAACAATACTTTTATTCAGTTTTCTGTATTTGTGGTGTTGAGAATATAGAGATGTCTTGAGGTTTCTGCGAAGTTCGGATGCGATACGTCGGTCAGTACACGCACGTGAGGGTGAAATAGAGTTGTCTAAACCTGAACGAATTACTGTAGTGAACTGATGCTCTGGAACCTTCTCTAACAATACTTTTATTCAGTTTGCTGTATTTGTGGTGTTGAGAATATAAAGATGTCTTGAGGTTTCTGCGGATTTCGGATGCGATTCGTCGGTCAGTACACGCACGCGAGGGTGAAATAGAGTTTTCTAAACATGAACGAATTACTGTAGTGAACTGATGCTCTGGAACCTTCTCTAACAATACTTTTATTCAGTTTTCTGTATTTGTGGTGTTGAGAATATAAAGATGTCTTGAGGTTTCTGCGGATTTCGGATGCGATTCGTCGGTCAGTACACGCACGCGAGGGTGAAATAGAGTTTTCTGAACATGAACGAATTACTGTAGTGAACTGATGCTCTGGAACCTTCTCTAACAATACTTTTATTCAGTTTTCTGTATTTGTGGTGTTGAGAATATAGAGATGTCTTGAGGTTTCTGCGGATTTCGGATGCGATACGTCGGTCAGTACACGCACGCGAGGGTGAAATAGAGTTTTCTGAACATGAACGAATTACTGTAGTGAACTGATGCTCTGGAACCTTCTCTAACAATACTTTTATTCAGTTTTCTGTATTTGTGGTGTTGAGAATATAGAGATGTCTTGAGGTTTCTGCGGAGTTCGGATGCGATACGTCGGTCAGTACACGCACGCGAGGGTGAAATAGAGTTGTCTTGACATGAACAAATTACTGTAGTGAACTGATGCTCTGGAACCTTCTCTAACAATACTTTTATTCAGTTTTCTGTATTTGTGGTGTTGAGAATATAGAGATGTCTTGAGGTTTCTGCGAAGTTCGGATGCGATTCGTCGGTCAGTACACGCACGTGAGGGTGAAATAGAGTTGTCTAAACATGAACGAATTACTGTAGTGAACTGATGATCTGGAACCTTGTCTACCAATACTTTTATTCAGTTTTCTGTATTTGTGGTAATGAGAAGATAACGATGTCGTGAGGTTTCTGCGGATTTCGGATGCGATACGTCGGTCAGTACACGCACGTGAGGGTGAAATAGAGTTGTCTAAACATGAACGAGTTACTGTAGTGAACTGATGATCTGGAACCTTGTCTACCAATACTTTTATTCAGTTTTCTGTATTTGTGGTAATGAGAAGATAACGATGTCGTGAGGTTTCTGCGGATTTCGGATGCGATACGTCGGTCAGTACACGCACGTGAGGGTGAAATGGAGTTGTCTAAACATAAACGAATTACTGTAGTGAACTGATGATCTGGAACCTTGTCTACCAATACTTTTATTCAGTTTTCTGTATTTGTGGTAATGAGAAGATAACGATGTCGTGAGGTTTCTGCGGATTTCGGATGCGATACGTCGGTCAGTACACGCACGTGAGGGTGAAATGGAGTTGTCTAAACATGAACGAATTACTGTAGTGAACTGATGCTCTGGAACCTTCTCTAACAATACTTTTATTCAGTTTGCTGTATTTGTGGTGTTGAGAATATAAAGATGTCTTGAGGTTTCTGCGGATTTCGGATGCGATTCGTCGGTCAGTACACGCACGTGAGGGTGAAATGGAGTTGTCTAAACATGAACGAATTACTGTAGTGAACTGATGATCTGGAACCTTGTCTAACAATACTTTTATTCAGTTTTCTGTATTTGTGGTGTTGAGAATATAGAGATGTCTTGAGGTTTCTGCGGATTTCGGATGCGATACGTCGGTCAGTACACGCACGTGAGGGTGAAATAGAGTTGTCTAAACATGAACGAGTTACTGTAGTGAACTGATGATCTGGAACCTTGTCTACCAATACTTTTATTCAGTTTTCTGTATTTGTGGTAATGAGAAGATAACGATGTCGTGAGGTTTCTGCGGATTTCGGATGCGATACGTCGGTCAGTACACGCACGTGAGGGTGAAATGGAGTTGTCTAAACATAAACGAATTACTGTAGTGAACTGATGATCTGGAACCTTGTCTACCAATACTTTTATTCAGTTTTCTGTATTTGTGGTAATGAGAAGATAACGATGTCGTGAGGTTTCTGCGGATTTCGGATGCGATACGTCGGTCAGTACACGCACGTGAGGGTGAAATGGAGTTGTCTAAACATGAACGAATTACTGTAGTGAACTGATGCTCTGGAACCTTCTCTAACAATACTTTTATTCAGTTTGCTGTATTTGTGGTGTTGAGAATATAAAGATGTCTTGAGGTTTCTGCGGATTTCGGATGCGATTCGTCGGTCAGTACACGCACGTGAGGGTGAAATGGAGTTGTCTAAACATGAACGAATTACTGTAGTGAACTGATGATCTGGAACCTTGTCTAACAATACTTTTATTCAGTTTTCTGTATTTGTGGTGTTGAGAATATAGAGATGTCTTGAGGTTTCTGCGGAGTTCGGATGCGATACGTCGCTCAGTACACGCACGCGAGGGTGAAATAGAGTTGTCTTAACATGAACAAATTACTGTAGTAAACTGATGCTCTGGAACCTTCTCTAACAATACTTTTATTCAGTTTTCTGTATTTGTGGTGTTGAGAATATAGAGATGTCTTGAGGTTTCTGCGAAGTTCGGATGCGATACGTCGGTCAGTACACGCACGTGAGGGTGAAATAGAGTTGTCTAAACCTGAACGAATTACTGTAGTGAACTGATGCTCTGGAACCTTCTCTAACAATACTTTTATTCAGTTTGCTGTGTTTGTGGTGTTGAGAATATAAAGATGTCTTGAGGTTTCTGCGGATTTCGGATGCGATTCGTCGGTCAGTACACGCACGCGAGGGTGAAATAGAGTTTTCTAAACATGAACGAATTACTGTAGTGAACTGATGCTCTGGAACCTTCTCTAACAATACTTTTATTCAGTTTTCTGTATTTGTGGTGTTGAGAATATAGAGATGTCTTGAGGTTTCTGCGGATTTCGGATGCGATACGTCGGTCAGTACACGCACGCGAGGGTGAAATAGAGTTTTCTAAACATGAACGAATTACTGTAGTAAACTGATGATCTGAAACCTTGTCTAACAATACTTTTATTCAGTTTTCTGTATTTGTGGTGTTGAGAATATAGAGATGTCTTGAGGTTTCTGCGGATTTCGGATGCGATACGTCGATCAGTACACGCACGTGAGGGTGAAATAGAGTTGTCTAAACATGAACGAATTACTGTAGTGAACTGATGCTCTGGAGCCTTCTCTAACAATACTTTTATTCAGTTTTCTGTATTTGTGGTGTTGATAATATAGAGATGTCTTGAGTTTTTTGCGGATTTCGGATGCGATACGTCGGTCAGTACACGCACGTAAGGGTGAAATGGAGTTTTCTAAACATGAACGAATAACTGTAGTGAACTGATGATCTGGAACCTTCTCTAACAATACTTTCATTCAGTTTTCTGTATTTGTGGTGTTGATAATATAGACATGTCTTGAGTTTTTTGCGGATTTCGAATGCGATACGTCGGTCAGTACACGCACGTGAGGGTGAAATAGAGTTGTCTAAACATGAACGAATTACTGTAGTGAACTGATGCTCTGGAACCTTCTCTAACAATACTTTTATTCAGTTTTCTGTATTTGTGGTGTTGATAATATAGAGATGTCTTGAGTTTTTTGCGGATTTCGGATGCGATACGTCGGTCAGTACACGCACGTGAGGGTGAAATAGAGTTGTCTAAACATGAACGAATTACTGTAGTAAACTGATGATCTGGAACCTTGTCTAACAATACTTTTATTCAGTTTTCTGTATTTGTGGTGATGAGAAGATAAATATGTCGTGAGGTTTCTACGGTGTTCGGATGCGATACGTCGGTCAGTACACGCACGTGAGGGTGAAATGGAGTTTTCTAAACATGAACGAATTACTGTAGTGAACTTATGCTCTGGAACCTTCTCTAACAATACTTTTATTCAGTTTTCTGTATGTGTGGTGTTGAGAATATAGAGATGTCTTGAGGTTTCTGCGGATTTCGGATGCGATACGTCGATCAGTACACGCACGTGAGGGTGAAATAGAGTTGTCTAAACATGAACGAATTACTGTAGTGAACTGATGATCTGGAACCTTCTCTAACAATACTTTTATTCAGTTTTCTGTATTTGTGGTGTTGATAATATAGAGATGTCTTGAGTTTTTTGCGGATTTCGGATGCGATACGTCGGTCAGTACACGCACGTGAGGGTGAAATAGAGTTGTCTAAACATGAACGAATTACTGTAGTGAACTGATGATCTGGAACCTTGTCTAACAATACTTTTATTCAGTTTTCTGTATTTGTGGTGTTGAGAATATAGAGATGTCTTGAGGTTTCTGCGGATTTCGGATGCGATACGTCGATCAGTACACGCACGTGAGGGTGAAATAGAGTTGTCTAAACATGAACGAATTACTGTAGTGAACTGATGCTCTGGAACCTTCTCTAACAATACTTTTATTCAGTTTTCTGTATTTGTGGTGTTGATAATATAGAGATGTCTTGAGTTTTTTGCGGATTTCGGATGCGATACGTCGGTCAGTACACGCACGTGAGGGTGAAATAGAGTTGTCTAAACATGAACGAATTACTGTAGTGAACTGATGATCTGGAACCTTGTCTAACAATACTTTTATTCAGTTTTCTGTATTTGTGGTGTTGAGAATATAGAGATGTCTTGAGGTTTCTGCGGATTTCGGATGCGATACGTCGGTCAGTACACGCACGTGAGGGTGAAATGGAGTTTTCTAAACATGAACGAATTACTGTAGTGAACTGATGATCTGGAACCTTCTCTAACAATACTTTTATTCAGTTTTCTGTATTTGTGGTGTTGATAATATAGACCTGTCTTGAGTTTTTTGCGGATTTCGGATGCGATACGTCGGTCAGTACACGCACATGAGGGTGAAATAGAGTTGTCTAAACATGAACGAATTACTGTAGTGAACTGATGCTCTGGAACCTTCTCTAACAATACTTTTATTCAGTTTTCTGTATTTGTGGTGTTGAGAATATAGAGATGTCTTGAGGTTTCTGCGGATTTCGGATGCGATACGTCGGTCAGTACACGCACGTGAGGGTGAAATAGAGTTGTCTAAACATGAACGAATTACTGTAGTGAACTGATGATCTGGAACCTTCTCTAACAATACTTTTATTCAGTTTTCTGTATTTGTGGTGTTGATAATATAGAGATGTCTTGAGTTTTTTGCGGATTTCGGATGCGATACGTCGGTCAGTACACGCACGTGAGGGTGAAATGGAGTTTTCTAAACATGAACGAATTACTGTAGTGAACTTATGCTCTGGAACCTTCTCTAACAATACTTTTATTCAGTTTTCTGTATGTGTGGTGTTGAGAATATAGAGATGTCTTGAGGTTTCTGCGGATTTCGGATGCGATACGTCGATCAGTACACGCACGTGAGGGTGAAATAGAGTTGTCTAAACATGAACGAATTACTGTAGTGAACTGATGATCTGGAACCTTCTCTAACAATACTTTTATTCAGTTTTCTGTATTTGTGGTGTTGATAATATAGAGATGTCTTGAGTTTTTTGCGGATTTCGGATGCGATACGTCGGTCAGTACACGCACGTGAGGGTGAAATAGAGTTGTCTAAACATGAACGAATTACTGTAGTGAACTGATGATCTGGAACCTTGTCTAACAATACTTTTATTCAGTTTTCTGTATTTGTGGTGTTGAGAATATAGAGATGTCTTGAGGTTTCTGCGGATTTCGGATGCGATACGTCGATCAGTACACGCACGTGAGGGTGAAATAGAGTTGTCTAAACATGAACGAATTACTGTAGTGAACTGATGCTCTGGAACCTTCTCTAACAATACTTTTATTCAGTTTTCTGTATTTGTGGTGTTGATAATATAGAGATGTCTTGAGTTTTTTGCGGATTTCGGATGCGATACGTCGGTCAGTACACGCACGTGAGGGTGAAATGGAGTTTTCTAAACATGAACGAATTACTGTAGTGAACTGATGATCTGGAACCTTCTCTAACAATACTTTTATTCAGTTTTCTGTATTTGTGGTGTTGATAATATAGACCTGTCTTGAGTTTTTTGCGGATTTCGGATGCGATACGTCGGTCAGTACACGCACGTGAGGGTGAAATAGAGTTGTCTAAACATGAACGAATTACTGTAGTGAACTGATGCTCTGGAACCTTCTCTAACAATACTTTTATTCAGTTTTCTGTATTTGTGGTGTTGAGAATATAGATGTCTTGAGGTTTCTGCGGATTTCGGATGCGATACGTCGGTCAGTACACGCACGTGAGGGTGAAATAGAGTTGTCTAAACATGAACAAATTACTGTAGTGAACTGATGATCTGGAACCTTCTCTAACAATACTTTTATTCAGTTTTCTGTATTTGTGGTGTTGATAATATAGAGATGTCTTGAGTTTTTTGCGGATTTCGGATGCGATACGTCGGTCAGTACACGCACGTGAGGGTGAAATAGAGTTGTCTAAACATGAACGAATTACTGTAGTGAACTGATGATCTGGAACCTTGTCTAACAATACTTTTATTCAGTTTTCTGTATTTGTGGTGTTGAGAATATAGAGATGTCTTGAGGTTTCTGCGGATTTCGGATGCGATACGTCGATCAGTACACGCACGTGAGGGTGAAATAGAGTTGTTTAAACATGAACGAATTACTGTAGTGAACTGATGCTCTGGAACCTTCTCTAACAATACTTTTATTCAGTTTTCTGTATTTGTGGTGTTGATAATATAGAGATGTCTTGAGTTTTTTGCGGATTTCGGATGCGATACGTCGGTCAGTACACGCACGTGAGGGTGAAATGGAGTTTTCTAAACATGAACGAATTACTGTAGTGAACTGATGATCTGGAACCTTCTCTAACAATACTTTTATTCAGTTTTCTGTATTTGTGGTGTTGATAATATAGACATGTCTTGAGTTTTTTGCGGATTTCGGATGCGATACGTCGGTCAGTACACGCACGTGAGGGTGAAATGGAGTTTTCTAAACATGAACGAATTACTGTAGTGAACTTATGCTCTGGAACCTTCTCTAACAATACTTCTATTCAGTTTTCTGTATGTGTGGTGTTGAGAATATAGAGATGTCTTGAGGTTTCTGCGGATTTCGGATGCGATACGTCGATCAGTACACGCACGTGAGGGTGAAATAGAGTTGTCTAAACATGAACGAATTACTGTAGTGAACTGATGATCTGGAACCTTCTCTAACAATACTTTTATTCAGTTTTCTGTATTTGTGGTGTTGATAATATAGAGATGTCTTGAGTTTTTTGCGGATTTCGGATGCGATACGTCGGTCAGTACACGCACGTGAGGGTGAAATGGAGTTTTCCAAACATGAACGAATCACTGTAGTGAACTTATGCTCTGGAACCTTCTCTAACAATACTTCTATTCAGTTTTCTGTATGTGTGGTGTTGAGAATATAGAGATGTCTTGAGGTTTCTGCGGATTTCGGATGCGATACGTCGGTCAGTACACGCACGTGAGGGTGAAATAGAGTTGTCTAAACATGAACGAATTACTGTAGTGAACTGATGATCTGGAACCTTCTCTAACAATACTTTTATTCAGTTTTCTGTATTTGTGGTGTTGATAATATAGAGATGTCTTGAGTTTTTTGCGGATTTCGGATGCGATACGTCGGTCAGTACACGCACGTGAGGGTGAAATGGAGTTTTCTAAACATGAACGAATTACTGTAGTGAACTTATGCTCTGGAACCTTCTCTAACAATACTTCTATTGAAGTTTTCTGTATGTGTGGTGTTGAGAATATAGAGATGTCTTGAGGTTTCTGCGGATTTCGGATGCGATACGTCGATCAGTACACGCACGTGAGGGTGAAATAGAGTTGTCTAAACATGAACGAATTACTGTAGTGAACTGATGATCTGGAACCTTCTCTAACAATACTTTTATTCAGTTTTCTGTATTTGTGGTGTTGATAATATAGAGATGTCTTGAGTTTTTTGCGGATTTCGGATGCGATACGTCGGTCAGTACACGCACGTGAGGGTGAAATGGAGTTTTCTAAACATGAACGAATTACTGTAGTGAACTTATGCTCTGGAACCTTCTCTAATAATACTTCTATTCAGTTTTCTGTATGTGTGGTGTTGAAAATATAGAGATGTCTTGAGGTTTCTGCGGATTTCGGATGCGATACGTCGATCAGTACACGCACGTGAGGGTGAAATAGAGTTGTCTAAACATGAACGAATTACTGTAGTGAACTGATGCTCTGGAACCTTCTCTAACAATACTTGTATTCAGTTTTCTGTATTTGTGGTGTTGATAATATAGAGATGTCTTGAGTTTTTTGCGGATTTCGGATGCGATACGTCGGTCAGTACACGCACGTGAGGGTGAAATAGAGTTGTCTAAACATGAACGAATTACTGTAGTGAACTAATGATCTGGAACCTTCTCTAACAATACTTTTATTCAGTTTTCTGTATTTGTGGTGTTGAGAATATAAAGATGTCTTGAGGTTTCTGCGGATTTCGGATGCGATTTGTCGGTCAGTACACGCACGCGAGGGTGAGATAGAGTTTTCTAAACATGAACGAATTACTGTAGTGAACTTATGCTCTGGAACCTTCTCTAACAATACTTTTATTCAGTTTTCTGTATGTGTGGTTTTGAGAATATAGAGATGTCTTGAGTTTTTTGCGGATTTCGGGTGCGATACGTCGTTCAGTACATGCACGTGAGGGTGAAATGGAGTTGTCTAAACATGAACGAATTACTGTAGTGAACTGATGATCTGGAACCTTGTCTAACAATACTTTTATTCAGTTTTCTGTATGTGTGGTGTTGAGAATATAGAGATGTCTTGAGGTTTCTGCGGATTTCGGATGCGATACGTCGATCAGTACACGCACGTGAGGGTGAAATAGAGTTGTCTAAACATGAACGAATTACTGTAGTGAACTGATGATCTGGAACCTTGTCTAACAATACTTTTATTCAGTTTTCTGTATTTGTGGTGTTGATAATATAGAGATGTCTTGAGTTTTTTTGCGGATTTCGGGTGCGATACGTCGTTCAGTACACGCACGTGAGGGTGAAATGGAGTTGTCTAAACATGAACGAATTACTGTAGTGAACTTAGGCTCTGGAACCTTCTCTAACAATACTTTTATTCAGTTTTCTGTATGTACGGTGTTGAGAATATAAAGATGTCGTGAGGTTTCTGCGGATTTCGGATGCGATACGTCGGTCAGTACACGCACGTGAGGGTGAAATAGAGTTGTCTAAACATGAACGAATTACTGTAGTGAACTTATGCTCTGGAACCTTCTCTAACAATACTTTTATTCAGTTTTCTGTATGTGTGGTGTTGAGAATATAGAGATGTCTTGAGGTTTCTGCGGATTTCGGATGCGATACGTCGATCAGTACACACACGTGAGGGTGAAATAGAGTTGTCTAAACATGAACGAATTACTGTAGTGAACTGATGATCTGGAACCTTGTCTAACAATACTTTTATTCAGTTTTCTGTATTTGTGGTGTTGATAATATAGAGATGTCTTGAGTTTTTTGCGGATTTCGGGTGCGATACGTCGTTCAGTACACGCACGTGAGGGTGAAATGGAGTTGTCTAAACATGAACGAATTACTGTAGTGAACTTATGCTCTGGAACCTTCTCTAACAATACTTTTATTCAGTTTTCTGTATGTTGGGTGTTGAGAATATAGAGATGTCTTGAGGTTTCTGCGGATTTCGGATGCGATACGTCGATCAGTACACGCACGTGAGGGTGAAATAAAGTTGTCTAAACATGAAAGAATTACTGTAGTGAACTGATGATCTGGAACCTTGTCTAACAATACTTTTATTCAGTTTTCTGTATTTGTGGTGTTGAGAATATAGAGATGTCTTGAGGTTTCTGCGAAATTCGGATGCGATACGTCAGTCAGTACACGCACGTGAGAGTGAAATAGAGTTGTCGAAACATGAACGAATTACTGTAGTGAACTGATGCTCTGGAACCTTCTCTAACAATACTTTTATTCAGTTTTCTGTATTCGTGGTAAGGAGAAGATAAAGATGTCGTGAGGTTTCTGCGGAGTTCGGATGCGATACGTCGGTCAGTACACGCACGTGAGGGTGAAATAGATGTGTTTAAACATGAACGAATTACTGTAGTGAACTGATGAGCTGGAACCTTGTCTAACATTACTTTTATTCAGTTTTCTGTATTTGTGGTAAGGAGAAGATAAAGATGTCGTGAGGTTTCTGCGAATTTCGGATGCGATACGTCGGTCAGTACACGCACGTGAGGGTGAAATAGAGTTGTTTAAACATGAACGAATTACTGTAGTGAACTGATGATCTGGAACCTTGTCTAACAATACTTCTGTTCAGTTTTCTGTATGTGTGGTGTTAAGAATATAGAGATGTCTTGAGGTTTCTGCGAATTTCGGATGCGATACGTCGGTCAGTACACGCACGTGAGGGTGAAATAGAGTTGTCTAAACATGAACGAATTACTGTAGTGAACTGATGATCTGGAACCTTGTCTAACAATACTTTTATTCAGTCTTCTGTATTTGTGGTAAGGAGAAGATAAAGATTTCGTGAGGTTTCTGCGGTGTTCGGATGCGATAAGTCGGTCAGTACACGCACGTGAGGGTGAAATAGAGTTGTTTAAACATGAACGAATTACTGTAGTGAACTGATGAGCTGGAACCTTGTCTAACATTACTTTTATTCAGTTTTCTGTATTTGTGGTAAGGAGAAGATAAAGATGTCGTGAGGTTTCTGCGAATTTCGGATGCGATACGTCGGTCAGTACACGCACGTGAGGGTGAAATAGAGTTGTTTAAACATGAACGAATTACTGTAGTGAACTGATGATCTGGAACCTTGTCTAACAATACTTCTGTTCAGTTTTCTGTATGTGTGGTGTTGAGAATATAGAGATGTCTTGAGGTTTCTGCGAATTTCGGATGCGATACGTCGGTCAGTACACGCACGTGAGGGTGAAATAGAGTTGTCTAAACATGAACGAATTACTGTAGTGAACTGATGATCTGGAACCTTGTCTAACAATACTTTTATTCAGTTTTCTGTATTTGTGGTAAGGAGAAGATAAAGATGTCGTGAGGTTTCTGCGGAGTTCGGATGCGATACGTCGGTCAGTACACGCACGTGAGGGTGAAATAGAGTTGTTTAAACATGAACGAATTACTGTAGTGAACTGATGAGCTGGAACCTTGTATAACATTACTTTTATTCAGTTTTCTGTATTTGTGGTGATGAGAAGATAAAGATGTCGTGAGGTTTCTGCGGATTTCGGATGCGATACGTCGGTCAGTACACGCACGTGAGGGTGAAATGGAGTTGTCTAAACATGAACGAATTCCTGTAGTGAACTGATGCTCTGGAACCTTCTCTAACAATACTTTTATTCAGTTTGCTGTATTTGTGGTGTTGAGAATATAAAGATGTCTTGAGGTTTCTGCGGATTTCGGATGCGATTCGTCGGTCAGTACACGCACGCGAGGGTGAGATAGAGTTTTCTAAACATGAACGAATTACTGTAGTGAACTGATGCTCTGAAACCTTCTCTAACAATACTTTTATTCAGTTTTCTGTATTTGTGGTGTTGAGAATATAGAGATGTCTTGAGGTTTCTGCGGATTTCGGATGCGATACGTCGGTCAGTACAGGCACGCGAGGGTGAAATAGAGTTTTCTAAACATGAACGAATTACTGTAGTGAACTGATGCTCTGGAACCTTCTCTAACAATACTTTTATTCAGTTTTCTGTATTTGTGGTAAGGAGAAGATAAAGATGTCGTGAGGTTTCTGCGAATTTCGGATGCGATACGTCGGTCAGTACACGCACGTGAGGGTGAAATAGAGTTGTTTAAACATGAACGAATTACTGTAGTGAACTGATGATCTGGAACCTTGTCTAACATTACTTTTATTCAGTTTTCTGTATTTGTGGTAAGGAGAAGATAAAGATGTCGTGAGGTTTCTCCGAATTTCGGATGCGATACGTCGGTCAGTACACGCACGTGAGGGTGAAATAGAGTTGTTTAAACATGAACGAATTACTGTAGTGAACTGATGATCTGGAACCTTGTCTAACAATACTTCTGTTCAGTTTTCTGTATGTGTGGTGTTGAGAATATAGAGATGTCTTGAGGTTTCTGCGAATTTCGGATGCGATACGTCGGTCAGTACACGCACGTGAGGGTGAAATAGAGTTGTCTAAACATGAACGAATTACTGTAGTGAACTGATGATCTGGAACCTTGTCTAACAATACTTTTATTCAGTTTTCTGTATTTGTGGTAAGGAGAAGATAAAGATGTCGTGAGGTTTCTGCGGAGTTCGGATGCGATACGTCGGTCAGTACACGCACGTGAGGGTGAAATAGAGTTGTTTAAACATGAACGAATTACTGTAGTGAACTGATGAGCTGGAACCTTGTCTAACATTACTTTTATTCAGTTTTCTGTATTTGTGGTGATGAGAAGATAAAGATGTCGTGAGGTTTCTGCGGATTTCGGATGCGATACGTCGGTCAGTACACGCACGTGAGGGTGAAATGGAGTTGTCTAAACATGAACGAATTCCTGTAGTGAACTGATGCTCTGGAACCTTCTCTAACAATACTTTTATTCAGTTTGCTGTATTTGTGGTGTTGAGAATATAAAGATGTCTTGAGGTTTCTGCGGATTTCGGATGCGATTCGTCGGTCAGTACACGCACGCGAGGGTGAGATAGAGTTTTCTAAACATGAACGAATTACTGTAGTGAACTGATGCTCTGAAACCTTCTCTAACAATACTTTTATTCAGTTTTCTGTATTTGTGGTGTTGAGAATATAGAGATGTCTTGAGGTTTCTGCGGATTTCGGATGCGATACGTCGGTCAGTACAGGCACGCGAGGGTGAAATAGAGTTTTCTAAACATGAACGAATTACTGTAGTGAACTGATGCTCTGGAACCTTCTCTAACAATACTTTTATTCAGTTTTCTGTATTTGTGGTGTTGAGAATATAGAGATGTCTTGAGGTTTCTGCGGAGTTCGGATGCGATACGTCGGTCAGTACACGCACGCGAGGGTGAAATAGAGTTGTCTTAACATGAACAAATTACTGTAGTGAACTGATGCTCTGGAACCTTCTCTAACAATACTTTTATTCAGTTTTCTGTAATTGTGGTAATGAGAATATAGAGATGTCTTGAGGTTTCTGCGGATTTCGGATGCGATACGTCGGTCAGTACACGCACGCGAGGGTGAAATAGAGTTGTCTAAACATGAACAAATTACTGTAGTGAACTGATGATCTGGAACCTTCTCTAACAATACTTTTATTCAGTTTTTCTGTAATTGTGGTAATGAGAATATAGAGATGTCTTGAGGTTTCTGCGGATTTCGGATGCGATACGTCGGTCAGTACACGCACGCGAGGGTGAAATAGAGTTGTCTTAACATGAACAAATTACTGTAGTGAACTGATGCTCTGGAACCTTCTCTAACAATACTTTTATTCAGTTTTCTGTAATTGTGGTAATGAGAATATAGAGATGTCTTGAGGTTTCTGCGGATTTCGGATGCGATACGTCGGTCAGTACACGCACGCGAGGGTGAAATAGAGTTGTCTTAACATGAACAAATTACTGTAGTGAACTGATGCTCTGGAACCTTCTCTAACAATACTTTTATTCAGTTTTCTGTATTTGTGGTGTTGAGAATATAGAGATGTCTTGAGGTTTCTGCGAAGTTCGGATGCGATACGTCGGTCAGTACACGCACGTGAGGGTGAAATAGAGTTGTCTAAACATGAACGAATTACTGTAGTGAACTGATGCTCTGGAACCTTCTCTAACAATACTTTTATTCAGTTTGCTGTATTTGTGGTGTTGAGAATATAGAGATGTCTTGAGGTTTCTGCGGATTTCGGATGCGATACGTCGGTCAGTACACGCACGCGAGGGTGAAATAGAGTTTTCCAAACATGAACGAATTACTGTAGTGAACTGATGCTCTGGAACCTTCTCTAACAATACTTTTATTCAGTTTTCTGTCTTTGTGGTGTTGAGAATATAGAGATGTCTTGAGGTTTCTGCGGAGTTCGGATGCGATACGTCGGTCAGTACACGCACGCGAGGGTGAAATAGAGTTGTCTTAACATGAACAAATTACTGTAGTGAACTGATGCTCTGGAACCTTCTATAACAATACTTTTATTCAGTTTTCTGTATTTGTGGTGTTGAGAATATAGAGATGTCTTGAGGTTTCTGCGAAGTTCGGATGCGATACGTCGGTCAGTACACGCACGCGAGGGTGAAATAGAGTTGTCTAAACATGAACGAATTACTGTAGTGAACTGATGCTCTGGAACCTGCTCTAACAATACTTTTATTCAGTTTTCTGTATTTGTGGTGTTGAGAATATAGAGATGTCTTGAGGTTTCTGCGGAGTTCGGATGCGATACGTCGGTCAGTACACGCACGCGAGGGTAAAATAGAGTTGTCTAAACATGAACAAATTACTGTAGTGAACTGATGCTCTGGAACCTTCTCTAACAATACTTTTATTCAGTTTTCTGTATTTGTGGTGTTGAGAATATAGAGATGTCTTGAGGTTTCTGCGGAGTTCGGATGCGATACGTCGGTCAGTACACGCACGCGAGGTTGAAATAGAGTTGTCTTAACATGAACAAATTACTGTAGTGAACTGATGCTCTGGAACCTTCTCTAACAATACTTTTATTCAGTTTTCTGTATTTGTGGTGTTGAGAATATAGAGATGTCTTGAGGTTTCTGCGGAGTTCGGATGCGATACGTCGGTCAGTACACGCACGCGAGGGTGAAATAGAGTTGTCTAAACATGAACGAATTACTGTAGTGAACTGATGCTCTGGAACCTGCTCTAACAATACTTTTATTCAGTTTGCTGTATTTGTGGTGTTGAGAAGCTCTGGAACCTTCTCTAACAATACTTTTATTCAGTTTGCTGTATTCGTGGTGTTGAGAATATAAAGATGTCTTGAGGTTTCTGCGGATTTCGGATGCGATACGTCGGTCAGTACACGCACGCGAGGGGTGAAATAGAGTTTTCTAAACATGAACGAATTACTGTAGTGAACTGATGATCTGGAACCTTCTCTAACGATATTTTTGTTCAGTTTTCTGTATTTGTGGTGTTGAGAATATAAAGATGTCTTGAGGTTTCTGCGGAGTTCGGATGCGATACGTCGATCAGTACACGCATGTGAGGGTGAAATAGAGTTGTCTAAACATGAACAAATTACTGTAGTGAACTGATGCTCTGGAACCTTCTCTAACAATACTTTTATTCAGTTTTCTGTATTTGTGGTGATGAGAAGATAAATATGTCTTGAGGTTTCTGCGGAGTTCGGATGCGATACGTCGATCAGTACACGCATGTGAGGGTGAAATAGAGTTGTCTAAACATGAACAAATTACTGTAGTGAACTGATGCTCTGGAACCTTCTCTAACAATACTTTCATTCAGTTTTCTGTATTTGTGGTGATGAGAAGATAAATATGTCGTGAGGTTTCTGCGGATTTCGGATGCGATACGTCAGTCAGTACACGCACGTGAGGGTGAAATAGAGTTGTCTAAACATGAACGAATTACTGTAGTGAACTGATGCTCTGGAACCTTCTCTAACAATACTTTTAATCAGTTTTCTGTCTTTTTGGAGTTGAGAATATAGAGATGTCTTGAGGTTTCTGCGGATTTTGGATGCGATACGTCGGTCAGTACACGCACGTGTGGGTGAAATAGAGTTGTCTAAACATGAACGAATTACTGTAGTGAACTGATGATCTGGAGCCTTCTCTAACAATACTTTTATTCAGTTTTCTGTATTTGTGGTGTTGAGAATATAAAGATGTCTTGAGTTTTCTGCGACTTTCGGATGCGATACGTTGGTCAGTACACGCACGTGAGAGTAAAATAGAGTTGCCTAAACATGAAAAAATTACTGTAGTGAACTGATGCTTTGGAAACTTCTCTAACAATAATTTTATTCAGTTTTCTGTATTCGTGGTGTTGAGAATATAAAGATGTCTTGAGGTTTCTGCGGATTTCGAATGTGATACGTCGGTCAGTACAACGCATGTGATGGTGAAATAGAGTTGTCTAAACATGAACTACTGTAGTGAACTGATGCTCTGGAACCTTCTCTAACACTACTTTTATTCAGTTTTCTGTATGTGTGGTGTTGAGAATATAGAGGTGTCTTGAGGTTTCTGCGGATTTCGGATGCGATACGTCGATCAGTACACGCACGTAAGGGTGAAATAGAGTTGTCCAAACATGAACGAATTACTGTAGTGAACTGATGCTCTGGAACCTTCTCTAACAATACTTTTATTCAGTTTTCTGTATGTGTGGTGTTGAGAATATAGAGATGTCTTGAGGTTTCTGCGGATTTCGGATGCGATACGTTGGTCAGTACACGCACGTGAGAGTAAAATAGAGTTGCCTAAACATGAAAAAATTACTGTAGTGAACTGATGCTCTGGAACCTTCTCTAACAATACTTTTATTCAGTTTTCTGTATTTGTGGTGTTGAGAATATAGAGATGTCTTGAGGTTTCTGCGGAGTTCGGATGCGATACGTCGGTCAGTACACGCACGCGAGGGTGAAATAGAGTTGTCTAAACATGAACGAATTACTGTAGTGAACTGATGCTCTGGAACCTGCTCTAACAATACTTTTATTCAGTTTGCTGTATTTGTGGTGTTGAGAAGCTCTGGAACCTTCTCTAACAATACTTTTATTCAGTTTGCTGTATTTGTGGTGTTGAGAATATAAAGATGTCTTGAGGTTTCTGCGGATTTCGGATGCGATACGTCGGTCAGTACACGCACGCGAGGGTGAAATAGAGTTTTCTAAACATGAACGAATTACTGTAGTGAACTGATGATCTGGAACCTTTCTCTAACGATATTTTTGTTCAGTTTTCTGTATTTGTGGTGTTGAGAATATAAAGATGTCTTGAGGTTTCTGCGGAGTTCGGATGCGATACGTCGATCAGTACACGCATGTGAGGGTGAAATAGAGTTGTCTAAACATGAACAAATTACTGTAGTGAACTGATGCTCTGGAACCTTCTCTAACAATACTTTTATTCAGTTTTCTGTATTTGTGGTGATGAGAAGATAAATATGTCTTGAGGTTTCTGCGGAGTTCGGATGCGATACGTCGATCAGTACACGCATGTGAGGGTGAAATAGAGTTGTCTAAACATGAACAAATTACTGTAGTGAACTGATGCTCTGGAACCTTCTCTAACAATACTTTCATTCAGTTTCTGTATTTGTGGTGATGAGAAGATAAATATGTCGTGAGGTTTCTGCGGATTTCGGATGCGATACGTCAGTCAGTACACGCACGTGAGGGTGAAATAGAGTTGTGTAAACATGAACGAATTACTGTAGTGAACTGATGCTCTGGAACCTTCTCTAACAATACTTTTAATCAGTTTTCTGTATTTGTGGTGTTGAGAATATAAAGATGTCTTGAGTTTTCTGCGACTTTCGGATGCGATACGTTGGTCAGTACACGCACGTGAGAGTAAAATAGAGTTGCCTAAACATGAAAAAATTACTGTAGTGAACTGATGCTTTGGAAACTTCTCTAACAATAATTTTATTCAGTTTTCTGTATTCGTGGTGTTGAGAATATAAAGATGTCTTGAGGTTTCTGCGGATTTCGAATGTGATACGTCGGTCAGTACACGCATGTGATGGTGAAATAGATTTGTCTAAACATGAACTACTGTAGTGAACTGATGCTCTGGAACCTTCTCTAACAATACTTTTATTCAGTTTTCTGTATGTGTGGTGTTGAGAATATAGAGGTGTCTTGAGGTTTCTGCGGATTTCGGATGCGATACGTCGATCAGTACACGCACGTAAGGGTGAAATAGAGTTGTCCAAACATGAACGAATTACTGTAGTGAACTGATGCTCTGGAACCTTCTCTAACAATACTTTTATTCAGTTTTCTGTATGTGTGGTGTTGAGAATATAGAGATGTCTTGAGGTTTCTGCGGATTTCGGATGCGATACGTTGGTCAGTACACGCACGTGAGAGTAAAATAGAGTTGCCTAAACATGAAAAAATTACTGTAGTGAACTGATGCTTTGGAAACTTCTCTAACAATAATTTTATTCAGTTTTCTGTATTCGTGGTGTTGAGAATATAAAGATGTCTTGAGGTTTCTGCGGATTTCGGATGTGATACGTCGGTCAGTACACGCATGTGATGGTGAAATAGAGTTGTCCAAACATGAACGAATTACTGTAGTGAACTGATGCTCTGGAACCTTCTCTAACAATACTTTTATTCAGTTTTCTGTATGTGTGGTGTTGAGAATATAGAGATGTCTTGAGGTTTCTGCGGATTTCGGATGCGATACGTTGGTCAGTACACGCACGTGAGAGTAAAATAGAGTTGCCTAAACATGAAAAAATTACTGTCAGTGAACTGATGCTTTGGAAACTTCTCTAACAATAATTTTATTCAGTTTTCTGTATTCGTGGTGTTGAGAATATAAAGATGTCTTGAGGTTTCTGCGGATTTCGGATGTGATACGTCGGTCAGTACACGCATGTGATGGTGAAATAGAGTTGTCCAAACATGAACGAATTACTGTAGTGAACTGATGCTCTGGAACCTTCTCTAACAATACTTTTATTCAGTTTTCTGTATGTGTGGTGTTGAGAATATAGAGATGTCTTGAGGTTTCTGCGGATTTCGGATGCGATACGTCGATCAGTAGACGCACGTGAGGGTGAAATAGAATTGTCTAAACATGAACGAATTACTGTAGTGAACTGATGCTCTGGAACCTTCTCTAACAATACTTTTATTCAGTTTTCTGTATTTGTGGTAATGAGAAGATAAAGATGTCGTGAGGTTTCTGCGGATTTCGGTCGCGATACGTCGGTCAGTACACGCACGTGAGGGTGAAATAGAGTTGTCTAAACATGAACGAATTACTGTAGTGAACTGATGCTCTGGAACCTTCTCTAACAATACTTTTATTCAGTTTGCTGTATTTGTGGTGTTGAGAATATAAAGATGTCTTGAGGTTTCTGCGGATTTCGGATGCGATTCGTCGGTCAGTACACGCACGCGAGGGTGAAATAGAGTTTTCTAAACATGAACGAATTACTGTAGTGAACTGATGCTCTGGAACCTGCTCTAACAATACTTTTATTCAGTTTGCTGTATTTGTGGTGTTGAGAAGCTCTGGAACCTTCTCTAACAATACTTTTATTCAGTTTGCTGTATTTGTGGTGTTGAGAATATAAAGATGTCTTGAGGTTTCTGCGGATTTCGGATGCGATACGTCGGTCAGTACACGCACGCGAGGGTGAAATAGAGTTTTCTAAACATGAACGAATTACTGTAGTGAACTGATGATCTGGAACCTTCTCTAACGATATTTTTGTTCAGTTTTCTGTATTTGTGGTGTTGAGAATATAAAGATGTCTTGAGGTTTCTGCGGAGTTCGGATGCGATACGTCGATCAGTACACGCATGTGAGGGTGAAATAGAGTTGTCTAAACATGAACAAATTACTGTAGTGAACTGATGCTCTGGAACCTTCTCTAACAATACTTTTATTCAGTTTTCTGTATTTGTGGTGATGAGAAGATAAATATGTCTTGAGGTTTCTGCGGAGTTCGGATGCGATACGTCGATCAGTACACGCATGTGAGGGGTGAAATAGAGTTGTCTAAACATGAACAAATTACTGTAGTGAACTGATGCTCTGGAACCTTCTCTAACAATACTTTCATTCAGTTTTCTGTATTTGTGGTGATGAGAAGATAAATATGTCGTGAGGTTTCTGCGGATTTCGGATGCGATACGTCAGTCAGTACACGCACGTGAGGGTGAAATAGAGTTGTGTAAACATGAACGAATTACTGTAGTGAACTGATGCTCTGGAACCTTCTCTAACAATACTTTTAATCAGTTTTCTGTATTTGTGGTGTTGAGAATATAAAGATGTCTTGAGTTTTCTGCGACTTTCGGATGCGATACGTTGGTCAGTACACGCACGTGAGAGTAAAATAGAGTTGCCTAAACATGAAAAAATTACTGTAGTGAACTGATGCTTTGGAAACTTCTCTAACAATAATTTTATTCAGTTTTCTGTATTCGTGGTGTTGAGAATATAAAGATGTCTTGAGGTTTCTGCGGATTTCGAATGTGATACGTCGGTCAGTACACGCATGTGATGGTGAAATAGATTTGTCTAAACATGAACTACTGTAGTGAACTGATGCTCTGGAACCTTCTCTAACAATACTTTTATTCAGTTTTCTGTATGTGTGGTGTTGAGAATATAGAGGTGTCTTGAGGTTTCTGCGGATTTCGGATGCGATACGTCGATCAGTACACGCACGTAAGGGTGAAATAGAGTTGTCCAAACATGAACGAATTACTGTAGTGAACTGATGCTCTGGAACCTTCTCTAACAATACTTTTATTCAGTTTTCTGTATGTGTGGTGTTGAGAATATAGAGATGTCTTGAGGTTCTGCGGATTTCGGATGCGATACGTTGGTCAGTACACGCACGTGAGAGTAAAATAGAGTTGCCTAAACATGAAAAAATTACTGTAGTGAACTGATGCTTTGGAAACTTCTCTAACAATAATTTTATTCAGTTTTCTGTATTCGTGGTGTTGAGAATATAAAGATGTCTTGAGGTTTCTGCGGATTTCGGATGTGATACGTCGGTCAGTACACGCATGTGATGGTGAAATAGAGTTGTCCAAACATGAACGAATTACTGTAGTGAACTGATGCTCTGGAACCTTCTCTAACAATACTTTTATTCAGTTTTCTGTATGTGTGGTGTTGAGAATATAGAGATGTCTTGAGGTTTCTGCGGATTTCGGATGCGATACGTTGGTCAGTACACGCACGTGAGAGTAAAATAGAGTTGCCTAAACATGAAAAAATTACTGTAGTGAACTGATGCTTTGGAAACTTCTCTAACAATAATTTTATTCAGTTTTCTGTATTCGTGGTGTTGAGAATATAAAGATGTCTTGAGGTTTCTGCGGATTTCGGATGTGATACGTCGGTCAGTACACGCATGTGATGGTGAAATAGAGTTGTCCAAACATGAACGAATTACTGTAGTGAACTGATGCTCTGGAACCTTCTCTAACAATACTTTATTCAGTTTTCTGTATGTGTGGTGTTGAGAATATAGAGATGTCTTGAGGTTTCTGCGGATTTCGGATGCGATACGTCGATCAGTAGACGCACGTGAGGGTGAAATAGAATTGTCTAAACATGAACGAATTACTGTAGTGAACTGATGCTCTGGAACCTTCTCTAACAATACTTTTATTCAGTTTTCTGTATTTGTGGTAATGAGAAGATAAAGATGTCGTGAGGTTTCTGCGGATTTCGGTCGCGATACGTCGGTCAGTACACGCACGTGAGGGTGAAATAGAGTTGTCTAAACATGAACGAATTACTGTAGTGAACTGATGCTCTGGAACCTTCTCTAACAATACTTTTATTCAGTTTGCTGTATTTGTGGTGTTGAGAATATAAAGATGTCTTGAGGTTTCTGCGGATTTCGGATGCGATTCGTCGGTCAGTACACGCACGCGAGGGTGAAATAGAGTTTTCTAAACATGAACGAATTACTGTAGTGAACTGATGCTCTGGAACCTTCTCTAACAATACTACAGATTGTCCAATTTTTGTCCCGAGGTAATGTTTTCAACATCCTTGAGGACAAAAGGTGGACAGATTGTCCAGTCCAGTTGGTTTCCTGAAGACAAAAAGTAACAGGTTGTCCAATTTTTGTCCGAGGAAAGTTTTTCAATATCCTTGAGGACAAAAAGTGACAGATTGTCCAGTTTGGCCGAGTGGTCAAGTGGTTAGCGTTCGGCTGTCGCTCCACAGACCTGGGTTCGATCCCCGTTCGCCGCGGTATCTGTTCGATCCCCGTTCGCCGCGGTATCTGTCTGAGCTGGTTACAAAGCTCACCCTTGCCTGTCATGAGCTGGTTACAAAGCTCACCCATGCCTATCTCCACCCCTCTACGGACAGTCCTTCTACGGTTGATATATGATTTGTGTGTGATTATGTAATTTTCTCAATAAATCACACGGCTGAAATAGTTGCCGTAAAAGATTATTATTATATTGTTTCCTGAAGACAAAAAGTAAACAGGTTGTCCAATTTTTGTCCCGAGGAAATGTTTTCAACATCCTTGAGGACAAAAGGTGGACAGATTGTCCAGTTTGTTTCCTGAAGACAAAAAGTAAACAGGTGTGTCCAATTTTTGTCCCGAGGTAATGTTTTCAACATCCTTGAGGACAAAAAGATGGACAGATTGTCAGTTGGTTTCCTGAAGACAAAAAGTAAACAGGTTGTCCAATTTTTGTCCCGAAGAAATGTTTTCAATATCTTTGAGGACAAAAAGTAAACAGGTTGTCCAATTTTTGTCCCGAGGTAATGTTTTCAACATCCTTGAGGACAAAAAGATGGACAGATTGTCCAGTTGGTTTCCTGAAGACAAAAAGTAAACAGGTTGTCCAATTTTTGTCCCGAAGAAATGTTTTCAATATCCTTGAGGACAAAGGTGGACAGTATGTCCAATTTTGTCCCGAGGTAATGTTTTCAACATCCTTGAGGACAAAAGATGGACAGATTGTCCAGTTGGTTTCCTGAAGACAAAAAGTAAACAGGTTGTCCAATTTTTGTCCCGAATAAATGTTTTCAACATCCTTGTGGACAGAAAGTGGACAGATTGTCCAATTTTTGTCCCAAGGTAATGTTTTCAACATCCTTGAGGACAAAAGGTGGACAGATTGTCCAGTTGGTTTCCTGAAGACAAAAGTAAACAGGTTGTCCAATTTTTGTCCCGAAGAAATGTTTTCAACATCCTTGGGGACAGAAAGTGGACAGATTGTCCAATTTTTGTCCCAGGTAATGTTTTCAACATCCTTGAGGACAAAAGGTGGACAGATTGTCCAGTTGGTTTCCTGAAGACAAAAAGTAAACAGGTTGTCCAATTTTTGTCCCGAAGAAATGTTTTCAACATCCTTGGGGACAGAAAGTGGACAGATTGTCCAATTTTTGTCCCAAGGTAATGTTTTCAACATCCTTGAGGACAAAAGGTGGACAGATTGTCCAGTTGGTTTCCTGAAGACAAAAATTAAACAAGTTGTCCATTTTTTGTTCCGAGGAAATGTTTTCAACATCCTTGAGGACAAAAAGTGGACAGATTGTCCAGTTTGTTTCCTGAAGACAAAAAGTAAACAGGTTGTCCAATTTTTGTCCCGAGGTAATGTTTTCAACATCCTTGAGGACAAAAAGATGGACAGATTGTCCAGTTGGTTCCCTGAAGACAAAAAGTAAACAGGTTGTCCAATTTTTGTCCCGAAGATATGTTTTCAATATCTTTGAGGACAAAAAGTAAACAGGTTGTCCAATTTTTGTCCCGAGGTAATGTTTTCAACATCCTTGAGGACAAAAAGATGGACAGATTGTCCAGTTGGTTTCCTGAAGACAAAAAGTAAACAGGTTGTCCAATTTTTGTCCCGAAGAAATGTTTTCAACATCCTTGGGGACAGAAAGTGGACAGATTGTCCAATTTTTGTCCCAAGGTAATGTTTTCAACATCCTTGAGGACAAAAGGTGGACAGATTGTCCAGTTGGTTTCCTGAAGACAAAAAGTAAACAGGTTGTCAATTTTTGTCCCGAGGAAATGTTTAAACATCCTTGAGGACAAAAAGTGGACAGATTGTCCAATTTTTGTCCCGAGGTAATGTTTTCAACATCCTTGAGGACAAAAGATGGACAGATTGTCCAGTTGGTTTCCTGAAGACAAAAAAGTAAACAGGTTGTCCAATTTTTGTCCCGAAGAAATGTTTTCAACATCCTTGGGGACAGAAAGTGGACAGATTGTCCAATTTTTGTCCCGAGGTAATGTTTTCAACATCCTTGAGGACAAAAAGATGGACAGATTGTCCAGTTGGTTTCCTGAAGACAAAAAGTAAACAGGTTGTCCAATTTTGTCCCGAGGAAATGTTTTTAAACATCCTTGAGAACAAAAAGTGGACAGATTGTCCAATTTTTGTCCCGAGGTAATGTTTTCAACATCCTTGAGGACAAAAGATGGACAGATTGTCCAGTTGGTTTCCTGAAGACAAAAAGTAAACAGGTTGTCCAATTTTTGTCCCGAAGAAATGTTTTCAACATCCTTGGGGACAGAAAGTGGACAGATTGTCCAATTTTTGTCCCAAGGTAATGTTTTCAACATCTTTGAGGACAAAAGGTGGACAGATTGCCCAGTTGGTTTCCTGAAGACAAAAGGAAAAAGGTCGTCCAATTTTTGTCCCGAGGAAATGTTTTCAACATCCTTGAGGACAAAAAGTGGACAGATTGTCCAATTTTTGTCCCGAGGTAATGTTTTCAACATCCTTGAGGACAAAAGGTGGACAGATTGTCCAGTTGGTTCCCTGAAGACAAAAAGTAACCAGGTTGTTCAAGTTTGGCCAGAGAAAATGTTTTCAACATCCTTGGGACAAAAAGTGGACAGATTGTCCAATTTTTGTCCCGAGGTAATGTTTGCAACATGCTTGAGGACAAAATGTGGACAGATTGTAGAGTGGACAGATTGTCCAGTTTGTTTCCTGAAGACAAAAAGTAAACAGGGTTGTCCAATTTTTGTCCCGAGGTAATGTTATCAACATCCTTGAGGACAAAAAGTGGACAGATTGTCCAGTTTGTTTCCTGAAGACAAAAAGTAAACTGGTTGTCCAATTTTCGTCCCGAGGAAAGTTTTTCAATATCCTTGAGGATTGAGGGTAGACGGAGTCTCTCTTCGTTGCCCTGTTTCCAAGATCCCCACACTACGTGTCAGGTATCCGGGTTGATGGACGTGAAGGAAAACCCGGGCCACGCGCGACTGGGAATCGCTGGTCCATATTCCCAACAGGAATGCATGTTTCACAAGCAGTTCTCCCCCCCCCCCCCCCCCCCCTCCTCCAAGAAGTTTCTCGCATGTCACTGGATCAATGTCATAAGAGCATTCGATAGTCCACCATGAAGTCTTCTATGAAGGAAAGGAACCAAGACCTCAGAAGAAGCTGCTGCTACAAAGATCTGTGATATGTATGATGATCACCGCCTCGGAACGAAGCGAAGTGAATGAATAAATATGTGAAATATGTGAGGACAAAAAGTGGACAGATTGTACAGTTTGTTTCCTGAAGACAAAAAGTTAACAGGTTGTCCAATTTTTGTCCCGAGGAAATGTTTTCAACATCCTTGATGACAAAAGTGGACAGATTGTCCAATTTTTGTCCCGAGGTAATGTTTTCAACATCCTTGAGGACAAAAGGTGGACAGATTGTCCAGTTGGTTTCCTGAAGACAAAAGGAAACAGGTCGTCCAATTTTTGTCCCGAGGAAATGTTTTCAACATCCTTGAGGACAAAAAGTGGACAGATTGTCCAATTTTTGTCCCGAGGTAATGTTTTCAACATCCTTGAGGACAAAAGGTGGACAGATTGTCCAATTTTTGTCCCGAGGTAATGTTTTCAACATCCTTGAGGACAAAAGGTGGACAGATTGTCCAGTTGGTTTCCTGAAGACAAAAAGGAAACAGGTCGTCCAATTTTTGTCCCGAGGAAATGTTTTCAACATCCTTGAGGACAAAAAGTGGACATATTGTCCAATTTTTGTCCCGAGGTAATGTTTTCAACATCCTTGAGGACAAAAGGTGGGACAGATTGTCCAATTTTTGTCCCGAGGTAATGTTTTCAACATCCTTGAGGACAAAAGGTGGACAGATTGTCCAGTTTGTTTCCTGAAGACAAAAAAAGTAAACAGGTTGTCCAATTTTTGTCCCGAGGTAATGTTTTCAACATCCTTGAGGACAAAAGGTGGACAGATTGTTCAGTTGGTTTCCTGAAGACAAAAAGTAAACAGGTTGTCCAATTTTTGTCCCGAGGAAATGTTTTCAACATCCTTGATGACAAAAAGTGGACAGATTGTCCAATTTTTGTCCCGAGGTAATGTTTTCAACATCCTTGAGGACAAAAGGTGGACAGATTGTCCAGTTGGTTTCCTGAAGACAAAAAGGAAACAGGTCGTCCAATTTTTGTCCCGAGGAAATGTTTTCAACATCCTTGAGGACAAAAAGTGGACAGATTGTCCAATTTTTGTCCCGAGGTAATGTTTTCAACATCCTTGAGGACAAAAGGTGGACAGATTGTCCATTTTTGTCCCGAGGTAATGTTTTCAACATCCTTGAGGACAAAAGGTGGACAGATTGTCCAGTTTGTTTCCTGAAGACAAAAAGTAAACAGGTTGTCCAATTTTTGTCCCGAGGTAATGTTTTCAACATCCTTGAGGACAAAAGGTGGACAGATTGTTCAGTTGGTTTCCTGAAGACAAAAAGGAAACAGGTCGTCCAATTTTTGTCCCGAGGTAATGTTTTCAACATCCTTGAGGACAAAAGGTGGACAGATTGTCCAGTTGGTTTCCTGAAGACAAAAAGTAAACAGGTTGTCCAATGTTGGTCCCGAGGAAATGTTTTCAACATCCTTGAGGACAAAAAGTGGACAGATTGTCCAGTTTGTTTCCTGAAGACAAAAAGTAAACTGGTTGTCCAATTTTTGTCCCGAGAAAAGTTTTTCAATATCCTTGAGGATTGAGGGTAGACGGAGTCTCTCTTCGTTGCCCTGTTTCCAAGATCCCCACACTACGTGTCCATTCAGGTATCCGGGTTGATGGACGTGAAGGAAAACCCGGGCCACGCGCGACTGGGAATCGCTGGTCCGTATTCCCAACAGGAATGCATGTTTCACAAGCAGTTCTCTCCCCCCTCCCTCCGAGAAGTTTCTCGCATGTCACTGGACCAATGTCATAAGAGCATTCGATAGTCCACCATGAAGTCTTCTATGAAGGAAAGGGACCAAGACCTCAGAAGAAGCTGCTGCTACAAAGATCTGTGATATGTATGATGATCACCGCCTCGGAACGAAGCGAAGTGAATGAATGAATATGTGAAATATGTGAGGACAAAAAGTGGACAGATTGTCCAGTTGGTTCCCTGAAGACAAAAAGTAACCAGGTTGTTCAAGTTTGGCCAGAGGAAATGTTTTCAACATCCCTGGGGACAAAAAACGGACAGATTGTCCAATTTTTGTCCCGAGGTAATGTTTTCAACATCCTTGAGGACAAAAGGTGGACAGATTGTCCAGTTGGTTCCCTGAAGACAAAAAGTAACCAGGTTGTTCAAGTTGGCCAGAGGAACTGTTTTCAACATCCTTGGGGACAAAAAGTGGACAGATTGTCCAATTTTTGTCCCGAGGTAATGTTTTCAACATCCTTGAGGACAAAAGGTGGACAGATTGTCCAGTTGGTTCCCTGAAGACAAAAATAACCAGGTTGTTCAAGTTTGGCCAGAGGAACTGTTTTCAACATCCTTGGGGACAAAAAGTGGACAGATTGTCCAATTTTTGTCCCGAGGTAATGTTTTCAACATCCTTGAGTATTTAAAACATTTTATGTCTACAATGGTCGAAACACTCCATATCAACATATTTAAAACATTTTATGTCTACAATGGTCGAAACACTCCATGTCGTGAATTCACGACAGGACTTTTTTGTCCATTATCTTGTATTATTCAGACACAACCCCCATTTCTAAAGGAACAACGTCGCAGATGCACATTCTATGGTGTCGTGAATAGAAGAAAAATGTAACTCTGCAAATCTATCGCGCGCAGCGCGAAGCGCTGCGTGTGAGTTGTGTTTGGTTTGGCCATTGCGCACCCATTTTTGGCTTTCAAACCACAAAAGTCTTCAAATAAAACATTTTTTCGAAATTTAAAAACAAAGAGAGCTAGATATCTATTAAATACATAATGTGTGAAAAAATTAGGAAAATCGGTCGAGGTTGAAAAAATTTATGCTGTCGTGTCGTTATGAAAATTTCCGTTGTCCCTCGTCCCTCGTCCCTAGTCCAATGTCCGCATAAAAAATTATTTTTTTCACTACTGGACCAATTCGGCTGAAATTTGGCACACATGTGTAAACCCCAAAGTTAGCGCGGCCCAAGAAGTTTGGTGATGTCACGTTTCGTTTGGCGCTTGGCGCGGGCGCCAATAGGCGCCAGTAGCAGGAAAATATGTGTTCCCATGGATGAAATGCTCCGAAATTTTGCACAGAGGTTAGATTAGTGCTTCTCAGCCTTCTCTGAAAATTTGGTGTCATGGTTTATTGTTAGCGCCAAACACTGGCGCCCAGTGGCGCCAAATTAGAACAACGCCAGGCAAGTAGGGTAACGAGCGAAATGTTTCACAGATGTCCGAACTATGAACATAGTTGACGAATACGGCTTGAATACCAACATTTCTTCGACATTCTGCGCCAATACGTTACTTTATCCGCCAAATGGCGCCAAAATTGAAAATAGGGTTTCTGAACCAAAAAACAGTCGGAAATTGTGCTAATTGGTCGAGGCCATTCATTCCAAGTTTTTTGTTACTAATTAGAGTAATTTTATGTTTGGCGCCAAACGCTGGCGCCCAGTGGCGCCAAATTAGAAAAACGCCAGGCAAGTCTTCAGGAAACAATATAATAATCATCTTTTACGGCAACTATTTCAGCCGTGTGCTTTATTGAGAAAATTACATAATCACACACAAATCATATATCAACCGTAGAAGGACTGTCCGTAGAGGGGTGGAGATAGGCATGGGTGAGCTTTGTAACCAGCTCATGCGGTCCGCCAGACAGATACCGCGGCGAACGGGATCGAACCCAGGTCTGTGGAGCGACAGCCGAACGCTAACCACTTGACCACTCGGCCAAACTGGACAATCTGTCCACTTTTTGTCCTCAAGGATATTGAAAAACTTTCCTCGGGACAAAAATTGGACAACATGTTTACTTTTTGTCTTCAGGAAACCAACTGGACTGGACAATCTGTCCACCTTTTGTCCTCAAGGATGTTGAAAACATTACCTCGGGACAAAAATTGGACAATCTGTTTACTTTTTGTCCTCAAGGATGTTGAAAACATTTCCTCGGGACAAAAATTGGACGACCTGTTCACTTTTTGTCTTCAGGAAACCAACTGGACAAACTGTCCACCTTTTGTCCTCAAGGATGTTGAAAACATTACCTTGGGACAAAAATTGGACAACTTGTTTAATTTTTGTCTTGAGGAAACCAACTGGACAATCTGTCCACTTTTTGTCCTCAAGGATATTGAAAACTTTCCTCGGGACAAAAATTGGACAACCTGTTTACTTTTTGTCTTCAGGAAAACCAACTGGACTGGACAATCTGTCCACCTTTTGTCCTCAAGGATGTTGAAAACATTACCTCGGGACAAAAATTGGACAATCTGTCCACTTTTTGTCCTCAAGGATGTTGAAAACATTTCCTCGGGACAAAAATTGGACAACCTGTTTACTTTTTGTTTTCAACATCCTTGAGGACAAAAGGTGGACAGATTGTCCAGTTGGTTTCCTCAAGACAAAAATTAAACAAGTTGTCCAATTTTCGTCCCAAGGTAATGTTTTCAACATCCTTGAGGACAAAAGGTGGACAGATTGTCCAGTTGGTTTCCTGAAGACAAAAAGTGAACAGGTCGTCCAATTTTTGTCCCGAGGAAATGTTTTCAACATCCTTGAGGACAAAAAGTAAACAGATTGTCCAATTTTTGTCCCGAGGTAATGTTTTCAACATCCTTGAGGACAAAAGGTGGACAGATTGTCCAGTCCAGTTGGTTTCCTGAAGACAAAAAGTAAACATGTTGTCCAATTTTTGTCCCGAGGAAAGTTTTTCAATATCCTTGAGGACAAAAAGTGGACAGATTGTCCAGTTTGGCCGAGTGGTCAAGTGGTTAGCGTTCGGCTGTCGCTCCACAGACCTGGGTTCGATCCCCGTTCGCCGCGGTATCTGTCTGGCGGACCGCATGAGCTGGTTACAAAGCTCACCCATGCCTATCTCCACCCCTCTACGGACAGTCCTTCTACGGTTGATATATGATTTGTGTGTGATTATGTAATTTCCTCAATAAAGCACACGGCTGAAATAGTTGCCGTAAAAGATTATTATTATATTGTTTCCTGAAGACAAAAAATAAACAGGTTGTCCAATTTTTGTCCCGAGGAAATGTTTTCAACATCCTTGAGGACAAAAGGTGGACAGATTGTCCAGTTGGTTTCAGGAAAATATTTTCTCCATTGGCGCGAACGGGCGCCAGCCATTGGCGCCAGATATAGAACATATTACTCTAATAAGTAACAAATAACTTGGAATGAATGGCCTCGACCAATTAGCACTGTTTTTTGGTTCAGAAACCCTATTTTCAATTTTGGCGCCAATTGGCGGATAAAATACCGTTTTGGCGCAGAATATCGAAGAAATGTTGGTATCCAAGCCGTATTCGTTAACTATGTTCATAGTTCGGACTTCTGTGGAACATTTCGCTCGTAACCCTACTTGCCTGGCGTTGTTCAAATTTGGCGACACTGGGCGCCAGCGTTTGGCGCCAAATATAAAGTTACTCTAACTGGTAACAAACAACTTGGAATGAATGGCCTCGACCAATTAGCTCAATTTCTGACTGTTTTTTGGTTCAGAAACCGTATTTTCAATTTTGGCGCCAATTGGCGGATAAAGTACCGTTTTGACGCAGAATGTCGAATAAATGTTGGTATCAAAGCCGTATTCGTTAACGATGTTCATAGTTCGGACATCTGTGGAACATTTCGCTCGTTACCCTACTTGCCTGGCGTTGTTCTAATTTGGCGCCACTGGGCGCCAGCGTTTGGCGCCAAACATAAAATTACTCTAATTAGTAACAAAAAACTTGGAATGAATGGCCTCGACCAATTAGCACAATTTCCGACTGTTTTTTGGTTCAGAAACCCTATTTTCAATTTTGGCGCCATTTGGCGGATAAAGTAACGTATTGGCGCAGAATATCGAAGAAATGTTGGTATTCAAGCCGTATTCGTCAACTATGTTCATAGTTCGGACATCTGTGAAACATTTCGCTCGTTACCCTACTTGCCTGGCGTTGTTCTAATTTGGCGCCACTGGGCGCCAGTGTTTGGCGCTAAAAATAAACCATGACACCAAATTTCCAGAGAAGGCTGAGAAGCACTAATCTAACCTCTGTGCAAAGTTTCGGAGCATTTCATCCATGGGAACACATATTTTCCTGCTACTGGCGCCTATTGGCGCCCGCGCCAAGCGCCAAACGAAACGTGACATCACCAAACTTCTTGGGCCGCGCTAACTTTGGGGTTTACACATGTGTGCCAAATTTCAGCCGAATTGGTCCAGTAGTGAAAAAAATAATTTTTTATGCGGACATTGGACGAGGGACGAGGGACGAGGGACGAGGGACAACGGAAATTTTCATAACGACACGACAGCATAAATTTTTTCAACCTCGACCGATTTTCCTAATTTTTTCACACATTATGTATTTAATAGATATCTAGCTCTCTCTGTTTTTAAATTTCGAAAAAATGTTTTATTTGAAGACTTTTGTGGTTTGAAAGCCAAAAATGGGTGCGCAATGGCCAAACCAAACACAACTCACACGCAGCGCTTCGCGCTGCGCGCGATAGATTTGCAGAGTTACATTTTTCTTCTATTCACGACACCATAGAATGTGCATCTGCGACGTTGTTCCTTTAGAAATGGGAGTTGTGTCTGAATAATACAACATAATGGACAAAAAAGTCCTGTCGTGAATTCACGACATGGAGTGTTTCGACCATTGTAGACATAAAATGTTTTAAATATGTTGATATGGAGTGTTTCGACCATTGTAGACATAAAATGTTTTAAATACTCAAGGATGTTGAAAACATTACCTCGGGACAAAAATTGGACAATCTGTCCACTTTTTGTCCCCAAGGATGTTGAAAACAGTTCCTCTGGCCAAACTTGAACAACCTGGTTATTTTTTGTCTTCAGGGAACCAACTGGACAATCTGTCCACCTTTTGTCCTCAAGGATGTTGAAAACATTACCTCGGGACAAAAATTGGACAATCTGTCCACTTTTTGTCCCCAAGGATGTTGAAAACAGTTCCTCTGGCCAAACTTGAACAACCTGGTTACTTTTTGTCTTCAGGGAACCAACTGGACAATCTGTCCACCTTTTGTCCTCAAGGATGTTGAAAACATTACCTCGGGACAAAAATTGGACAATCTGTCCACTTTTTGTCCCCAGGGATGTTGAAAACATTTCCTCTGGCCAAACTTGAACAACCTGGTTACTTTTTGTCTTCGGGGAACCAACTGGACAATCTGTCCACTTTTTGTCCTCACATATTTCACATATTCATTCATTCACTTCGCTTCGTTCCGAGGCGGTGATCATCATACATATCACAGATCTTTGTAGCAGCAGCTTCTTCTGAGGTCTTGGTCCCTTTCCTTAATAGAAGACTTCATGGTGGACTATCGAATGCTCTTATGACATTGGTCCAGTGACATGCGAGAAACTTCTCGGAGGGAGGGGGGAGAGAACTGCTTGTGAAACATGCATTCCTGTTGGGAATACGGACCAGCGATTCCCAGTCGCGCGTGGCCCGGGTTTTCCTTCACGTCCATCAACCCGGATACCTGAATGGACACGTAGTGTGGGGATCTTGGAAACAGGGCAACGAAGAGAGACTCCGTCTACCCTCAATCCTCAAGGATATTGAAAAACTTTCCTCGGGACAAAAATTGGACAACCAGTTTACTTTTTGTCTTCAGGAAACAAACTGGACAATCTGTCCACTTTTTGTCCTCAAGGATGTTGAAAACATTTCCTCGGGACCAACATTGGACAACCTGTTTACTTTTTGTCTTCAGGAAACCAACTGGACAATCTGTCCACCTTTTGTCCTCAAGGATGTTGAAAACATTACCTCGGGACAAAAATTGGACGACCTGTTTCCTTTTTGTCTTCAGGAAACCAACTGAACAATCTGTCCACCTTTTGTCCTCAAGGATGTTGAAAACATTACCTCGGGACAAAAATTGGACAACCTGTTTACTTTTTGTCTTCAGGAAACAAACTGGACAATCTGTCCACCTTTTGTCCTCAAGGATGTTGAAAACATTACCTCGGGACAAAAATTGGACAATCTGTCCACCTTTTGTCCTCAAGGATGTTGAAAACATTACCTCGGGACAAAAATTGGACAATCTGTCCACTTTTTGTCCTCAAGGATGTTGAAAACATTTCCTCGGGACAAAAATTGGACGACCTGTTTCCTTTTTGTCTTCAGGAAACCAACTGGACAATCTGTCCACCTTTTGTCCTCAAGGATGTTGAAAACATTACCTCGGGACAAAAATTGGACAATCTGTCCACTTTTTGTCATCAAGGATGTTGAAAACATTTCCTCGGGACAAAAATTGGACAACCTGTTTTCTTTTTGTCTTCAGGAAACCAACTGAACAATCTGTCCACCTTTTGTCCTCAAGGATGTTGAAAACATTACCTCGGGACAAAAATTGGACAACCTGTTTACTTTCTGTCTTCAGGAAACAAACTGGACAATCTGTCCACCTTTTGTCCTCAAGGATGTTGAAAACATTACCTCGGGACAAAAATTGGACAATCTGTCCACCTTTTGTCCTCAAGGATGTTGAAAACATTACCTCGGGACAAAAATTGGACAATATGTCCACTTTTTGTCCTCAAGGATGTTGAAAACATTTCCTCGGGACAAAAATTGGACGACCTGTTTCCTTTTTGTCTTCAGGAAACCAACTGGACAATCTGTCCACCTTTTGTCCTCAAGGATGTTGAAAACATTACCTCGGGACAAAAATTGGACAATCTGTCCACCTTTTGTCCTCAAGGATGTTGAAAACATTACCTCGGGACAAAAATTGGACAATCTGTCCACTTTTTGTCTTCAGGAAACCAACTGGACAATCTGTCCACCTTTTGTCCTCAAGGATGTTGAAAACATTACCTTGGGACAAAAATTGGACAACTTGTTTAATTTTTGTCTTGAGGAAACCAACTGGACAATCTGTCCACCTTTTGTCCTCAAGGATGTTGAAAACAAAAAGTAAACAGGTTGTCCAATTTTTGTCCCGAGGAAATGTTTTCAACATCCTTGAGAACAAAAAGTGGACAGATTGTCCAATTTTTGTCCCGAGGTAATGTTTTCAACATCCTTGAGGACAAAAGGTGGACAGATTGTCCAGTCCAGTTGGTTTTCCTGAAGACAAAAAGTAAACAGGTTGTCCAATTTTTGTCCCGAGGAAAGTTTTTCAATATCCTTGAGGACAAAAAGTGGACAGATTGTCAAGTGTTGAAAACATTTCGATGTTGAAAACATTTCCTCGGGACAAAAATTGGACGACCTGTTCACTTTTTGTCTTCAGGAAACCAACTGGACAATCTGTCCACCTTTTGTCCTCAAGGATGTTGAAAACATTACCTTGGGACAAAAATTGGACAACTTGTTTAATTTTTGTCTTGAGGAAACCAACTGGACAATCTGTCCACCTTTTGTCCTCAAGGATGTTGAAAACAAAAAGTAAACAGGTTGTCCAATTTTTGTCCCGAGGAAATGTTTTCAACATCCTTGAGGACAAAAAGTGGACAGATTGTCCAATTTTTGTCCCGAGGTAATGTTTTCAACATCCTTGAGGACAAAAGGTGGACAGATTGTCCAGTCCAGTTGGTTTTCCTGAAGACAAAAAGTAAACAGGTTGTCCAATTTTTGTCCCGAGGAAAGTTTTTCAATATCCTTGAGGACAAAAAGTGGACAGATTGTCCAGTTGGTTTCCTCAAGACAAAAATTAAACAAGTTGTCCAATTTTTGTCCCAAGGTAATGTTTTCAACATCCTTGAGGACAAAAGGTGGACAGATTGTCCAGTTGGTTTCCTGAAGACAAAAAGTGAACAGGTCGTCCAATTTTTGTCCGAGGAAATGTTTTCAACATCCTTGAGGACAAAAAGTAAACAGATTGTCCAATTTTTGTCCCGAGGTAATGTTTTCAACATCCTTGAGGACAAAAGGTGGACAGATTGTCCAGTCCAGTTGGTTTCCTGAAGACAAAAAGTAAACATGTTGTCCAATTTTTGTCCCAAGGAAAGTTTTTCAATATCCTTGAGGACAAAAAGTGGACAGATTGTCCAGTTTGGCCGAGTGGTCAAGTGGTTAGCGTTCGGCTGTCGCTCCACAGACCTGGGTTCGATCCCCGTTCGCCGCGGTATCTGTCTGGCGGACCGCATGAGCTGGTTACAAAGCTCACCCATGCCTATCTCCACCCCTCTACGGACAGTCCTTCTACGGTTGATATATGATTTGTGTGTGATTATGTAATTTTCTCAATAAAGCACACGGCTGAAATAGTTGCCGTAAAAGATTATTATTATATTGTTTCCTGAAGACAAAAAATAAACAGGTTGTCCAATTTTTGTCCCGAGGAAATGTTTTCAACATCCTTGAGGACAAAAGGTGGACAGATTGTCCAGTTGGTTTCAGGAAAATATTTTCTCCATTGGCGCGAACGGGCGCCAGCCATTGGCGCCAGATATAGAACATATTACTCTAATAAGTAACAAATAACTTGGAATGAATGGCCTCGACCAATTAGCACTGTTTTTTGGTTCAGAAACCCTATTTTCAATTTTGGCGCCAATTGGCGGATAAAGTACCGTTTTGGCGCAGAATATCGAAGAAATGTTGGTATCCAAGCCGTATTCGTTAACTATGTTCATAGTTCGGACTTCTGTGGAACATTTCGCTCGTAACCCTACTTGCCTGGCGTTGTTCAAATTTGGCGACACTGGGCGCCAGCGTTTGGCGCCAAATATAAAGTTACTCTAACTGGTAACAAACAACTTGGAATGAATGGCCTCGACCAATTAGCTCAATGTCCTCAAAGATGTTGAAAACATTACCTTGGGACAAAAATTGGACAATCTGTCCACTTTTTGTCCCGAGGTAATGTTTTCAACATCCTTGAGGACAAAAGGTGGACAGATTGTCCAGTTGGTTTCCTGAAGACAAAAAGTAAACAGGTTGTCCAATTTTTGTCCCGATGAAATGTTTTCAACATTCTTGAGGACAAAAAGTGGACAGATTGTCCAATTTTTGTCCCGAGGTAAAGTTTTCAACATCCTTGAGGACAAAAGATGGACAGATTGTCCAGTTGGTTTCCTGAAGACAAAAAGTAAACAGGTTGTCCAATTTTTGTCCCGAAGAAATATTTTCAACATCCTTGGGGACAGAAAGTGGACAGATTGTCCAATTTTTGTCCCAAGTAATGTTTTCAACATCCTTGAGGACAAAAGGTGGACAGATTGTCCAGTTGGTTTCCTGAAGACAAAAAGTGAACAGGTCGTCCAATTTTTGTCCCGAGGAAATGTTTTCAACATCCTTGAGGACAAAAAGTGAACAGATTGTCCAATTTTTGTCCCGAGGTAATGTTTTCAACATCCTTGAGGACAAAAGGTGGGCAGATTGTCCAGTCCAGTTGGTTTCCTGAAGACAAAAAGTAAACAGGTTGTCTACTTTTTGTCCTCAAGGATGTTGAAAACATTTCCTCGGGACAAAAATTGGACAACTTGTTTAATTTTTGTCTTCAGGAAACCAACTGGACAATCTGTCCACCTTTTGTCCTCAAGGATGTTGAAAACAAAAAGTAAACAGGTTGTCCAATTTTTGTCCCGAGGAAATGTTTTCAACATCCTTGAGGACAAAAAGTGGACAGATTGTCCACTTTTTGTCCCGAGGTAATGTTTTCAACATCCTTGAGGACAAAAGGTGGACAGATTGTCCAGTCCAGTTGGTTTTCCTGAAGACAAAAAGTAAACAGGTTGTCCAATTTTTGTCCCGAGGAAAGTTTTTCAATATCCTTGAGGACAAAAAGTGGACAGATTGTCCAGTTGGTTTCCTCAAGACAAAAATTAAACAAGTTGTCCAATTTTTGTCCCAAGGTAATGTTTTCAACATCCTTGAGGACAAAAAGTGGACAGATTGTCCAGTTTGGCCGAGTGGTCAAGTGATTAGCGTTCGGCTGTCGCTCCACAGACCTGGGTTCGATCCCCGCTCGCCGCGGTATCTGTCTGGCGGACCGCATGAGCTGGTTACAAAGCTCACCCATGCCTATCTCCACCCCTCTACGGACAGTCCTTCTACGGTTGATATATGATTTGTGTGTGATCATGTAATTTTCTCAATAAAGCACACGGCTGAAATAGTTGCCGTAAAAGATTATTATTATATTGTTTCCTGAAGACAAAAAATAAACAGGTTGTCCAATTTTTGTCCCGAGGAAATGTTTTCAACATCCTTGAGGACAAAAAGTGGACAGATTGTCCAGTTTGTTTCTTGAAGACAAAAAGTAAACAGGTTGTCCAATTTTTGTCCCGAGGAAAGTTTTTCAATATCCTTGAGGACAAAAGGTGGACATATTGTCCAATTTTTGTCCCGAGGTAATGTTTTCAACATCCTTGAGGACAAAAGATGGACAGATTGTCCAGCTGGTTTCCTGAAGACAGAAAGTAAACATGTTGTCCAATTTTTGTCCCGAAGAAATGTTTTCAACATCCTTGGGGACAGAAAGTGGACAGATTGTCCAATTTTTGTCCCAAGGTAATGTTTTCAACATCCTTGAGGACAAAAGGTGGACAGATTGTCCAGTTGGTTTCCTGAAGACAAAAAGTAAACAAGTTGTCCAAGTTTTGTCCCGAGGAGATGTTTTCAACATCCTTGAGGACAGAAAGTGGACAGATTGTCCAGTTTGTTTCTTGAAGACAAAAAGTAAACAGGTTGTCCACTTTTTGTCCCGAGGTAATGTTTTCAACATCCTTGAAGACAAAGATGGACAGATTGTCCAGTTGGTTTCCTGAAGACAAAAAGTAAACAGGTTGTCCACTTTTTGTCCCGAGGTAATGTTTTCAACATCCTTGAGGACAAAAGATGGACATATTGTCCAGTTGGTTTCCTGAAGACAAAAAGTAAACAGGTTGTCCAATTTTTGTCCCGAAGAAATGTTTTCAACATCCTTGGGGACAGAAAGTGGACAGATTGTCCAATTTTTGTCCCAAGGTAATGTTTTCAACATCCTTGAGGACAAAAGGTGGACAGATTGTCCAGTTGGTTTCCTGAAGACAAAAAGTGAACAGGTCGTCCAATTTTTGTCCCGAGGAAATGTTTTCAACATCCTTGAGGACAAAAAGTGAACAGATTGTCCAATTTTTGTCCCGAGGTAATGTTTTCAACATCCTTGAGGACAAAAGGTGGGCAGATTGTCCAGTCCAGTTGGTTTCCTGAAGACAAAAAGTAAACAGGTTGTCCACTTTTTGTCCTCAAGGATGTTGAAAACATTTCCTCGGGACAAAAATTGGACAACTTGTTTAATTTTTGTCTTCAGGAAACCAACTGGACAATCTGTCCACCTTTTGTCCTCAAGGATGTTGAAAACAAAAAGTAAACAGGTTGTCCAATTTTTGTCCGAGGAAATGTTTTCAACATCCTTGAGGACAAAAAGTGGACAGATTGTCCAATTTTTGTCCCGAGGTAATGTTTTCAACATCCTTGAGGACAAAAGGTGGACAGATTGTCCAGTCCAGTTGGTTTTCCTGAAGACAAAAAGTAAACAGGTTGTCCAATTTTTGTCCCGAGGAAAGTTTTTCAATATCCTTGAGGACAAAAAGTGGACAGATTGTCCAGTTTGGCCGAGTGGTCAAGTGGTTAGCGTTCGGCTGTCGCTCCACAGACCTGGGTTCGATCCCCGCTCGCCGCGGTATCTGTCTGGCGGACCGCATGAGCTGGTTACAAAGCTCACCCATGCCTATCTCCACCCCTCTACGGACAGTCCTTCTACGGTTGATATATGATTTGTGTGTGATTATGTAATTTTCTCAATAAAGCACACGGCTGAAATAGTTGCCGTAAAAGATTATTATTATATTGTTTCCTGAAGACAAAAAATAAACAGGTTGTCCAATTTTTGTCCCGAGGAAATGTTTTCAACATCCTTGAGGACAAAAGGTGGACAGATTGTCCAGTTGGTTTCCTGAAGACAAAAATTAAACAAGTTGTCCAATTTTTGTCCCGAGGAAATGTTTTCAACATCCTTGAGGACAAAAAGTGGACAGATTGTCCAGTTTGTTTCTTGAAGACAAAAAGTAAACAGGTTGTTCAATTTTTGTCCCGAGGAAAGTTTTTCAATATCCTTGAGGACAAAAGGTGGACAGATTGTCCAATTTTTGTCCCGAGGTAATGTTTTCAACATCCTTGAGGACAAAAGATGGACAGATTGTCCAGTTGGTTTCCTGAAGACAAAAAGTAAACATGTTGTCCAATTTTTGTCCCGAAGAAATGTTTTCAACATCCTTGGGGACAGAAAGTGGACAGATTGTCCAATTTTTGTCCCAAGGTAATGTTTTCAACATCCTTGAGGACAAAAGGTGGACAGATTGTCCAGTTGGTTTCCTGAAGACAAAAAGTAAACAAGTTGTCCAATTTTTGTCCCGAGGAAATGTTTTCAACATCCTTGAGGACAGAAAGTGGACAGATTGTCCAGTTTGTTTCTTGAAGACAAAAAGTAAACAGGTTGTCCACTTTTTGTCCCGAGGTAATGTTTTCAACATCCTTGAGGACAAAAGGTGGACAGATTGTCCAGTTTGTTTCTTGAAGACAAAAAGTAAACAGGTTGTCCAATTTTTGTCCCGAGGAAAGTTTTTCAATATCCTTGAGGACAAAAGGTGGACAGATTGTCCAATTTTTGTCCCGAGGTAATGTTTTCAACATCCTTGAGGACAAAAGATGGACAGATTGTCCAGTTGGTTTCCTGAAGACAAAAAGTAAACATGTTGTCCAATTTTTGTCCCGAAGAAATGTTTTCAACATCCTTGGGGACAGAAAGTGGACAGATTGTCCAATTTTTGTCCCAAGGTAATGTTTTCAACATCCTTGAGGACAAAAGGTGGACAGATTGTCCAGTTGGTTTCCTGAAGACAAAAAGTAAACAAGTTGTCCAATTTTTGTCCCGAGGAAATGTTTTCAACATCCTTGAGGACAGAAAGTGGACAGATTGTCCAGTTTGTTTCTTGAAGACAAAAAGTAAACAGGTTGTCCACTTTTTGTCCCGAGGTAATGTTTTCAACATCCTTGAGGACAAAAGGTGGACAGATTGTCCAGTTGGTTTCCTGAAGACAAAAAGTAAACAGGTTGTCCAATTTTTGTCCCGAGGAAATGTTTTCAACATCCTTGAGGACAAAAAGTGGACAGATTGTCCAATTTTTGTCCCGAGGTAATGTTTTCAACATCCTTGAGGACAAAAGATGGACAGATTGTCCAGTTGGTTTCCTGAAGACAAAAAGTAAACAGGTTGTCCAATTTTTGTCCCGAAGAAATGTTTTCAACATCCTTGGGGACAGAAAGTGGACAGATTGTCCAATTTTTGTCCCAAGGTAATGTTTTCAACATCCTTGAGGACAAAAGGTGGACAGATTGTCCAGTTGGTTTCCTGAAGACAAAAAGTGAACAGGTCGTCCAATTTTTGTCCCGAGGAAATGTTTTCAACATCCTTGAGGACAAAAAGTGAACAGATTGTCCAATTGTTGTCCCGAGGTAATGTTTTCAACATCCTTGAGGACAAAAGGTGGGCAGATTGTCCAGTCCAGTTGGTTTCCTGAAGACAAAAAGTAAACAGGTTGTCCACTTTTTGTCCTCAAGGATGTTGAAAACATTTCCCCGGGACAAAAATTGGACAACTTGTTTAATTTTTGTCTTCAGGAAACCAACTGGACAATCTGTCCACCTTTTGTCCTCAAGGATGTTGAAAACAAAAAGTAAACAGGTTGTCCAATTTCTGTCCCGAGGAAATGTTTTCAACATCCTTGAGGACAAAAAGTGGACAGATTGTCCAATTTTTGTCCCGAGGTAATGTTTTCAACATCCTTGAGGACAAAAGGTGGACAGATTGTCCAGTCCAGTTGGTTTCCTGAAGACAAAAAGTAAACAGGTTGTCCAATTTTTGTCCCGAGGAAAGTTTTTCAATATCCTTGAGGACAAAAAGTGTACAGATTGTCCAGTTTGGCCGAGTGGTCAAGTGGTTAGCGTTCGGCTGTCGCTCCACAGACCTGGGTTCGATCCCCGCTCGCCGCGGTATCTGTCTGGCGGACCGCATGAGCTGGTTACAAAGCTCACCCATGCCTATCTCCACCCCTCTACGGACAGTCCTTCTACGGTTGATATATGATTTGTGTGTGATTATGTAATTTTCTCAATAAAGCACACGGCTGAAATAGTTGCCGTAAAAGATTATTATTATATTGTTTCCTGAAGACAAAAAATAAACAGGTTGTCCAATTTTTGTCCCGAGGAAATGTTTTCAACATCCTTGAGGACAAAAGGTGGACAGATTGTCCAGTTGGTTTCCTGAAGACAAAAATTAAACAAGTTGTCCAATTTTTGTCCCGAGGAAATGTTTTCAACATCCTTGAGGACAAAAGGTGGACAGATTGTCCAGTCCAGTTGGTTTCCTGAAGACAAAAAGTAAACAAGTTGTCCAAGTTTTGTCCCGAGGAAATGTTTTCAACATCCTTGAGGACAGAAAGTGGACAGATTGTCCAGTTTGTTTCTTGAAGACAAAAAGTAAACAGGTTGTCCACTTTTTGTCCCGAGGTAATGTTTTCAACATCCTTGAGGACAAAAGATGGACAGATTGTCCAGTTGGTTTCCTGAAGACAAAAAGTAAACAGGTTGTCCACTTTTTGTCCCGAGGTAATGTTTTCAACATCCTTGAGGACAAAAGATGGACATATTGTCCAGTTGGTTCCCTGAAGACAAAAAGTAAACAGGTTGTCCAATTTTTGTCCCGAAGAAATGTTTTCAACATCCTTGGGGACAGAAAGTGGACAGATTGTCCAATTTTTGTCCCAAGGTAATGTTTTCAACATCCTTGAGGACAAAAGGTGGACAGATTGTCCAGTTGGTTTCCTGAAGACAAAAAGTGAACAGGTCGTCCAATTTTTGTCCCGAGGAAATGTTTTCAACATCCTTGAGGACAAAAAGTGAACAGATTGTCCAATTTTTGTCCCGAGGTAATGTTTTCAACATCCTTGAGGACAAAAGGTGGCAGATTGTCAAGTCCAGTTGGTTTCCTGAAGACAAAAAGTAAACAGGTTGTCCACTTTTTGTCCTCAAGGATGTTGAAAACATTTCCTCGGGACAAAAATTGGACAACTTGTTTAATTTTTGTCTTCAGGAAACCAACTGGACAATCTGTCCACCTTTTGTCCTCAAGGATGTTGAAAACAAAAAGTAAACAGGTTGTCCAATTTTTGTCCCGAGGAAATGTTTTCAACATCCTTGAGGACAAAAAGTGGACAGATTGTCCAATTTTTGTCCCGAGGTAATGTTTTCAACATCCTTGAGGACAAAAGGTGGACAGATTGTCCAGTCCAGTTGGTTTTCCTGAAGACAAAAAGTAAACAGGTTGTCCAATTTTGTCCCGAGGAAAGTTTTTCAATATCCTTGAGGACAAAAAGTGGACAGATTGTCCAGTTTGGCCGAGTGGTCAAGTGGTTAGCGTTCGGCTGTCGCTCCACAGACCTGGGTTCGATCCCCGCTCGCCGCGGTATCTGTCTGGCGGACCGCATGAGCTGGTTACAAAGCTCACCCATGCCTATCTCCACCCCTCTACGGACAGTCCTTCTACGGTTGATATATGATTTGTGTGTGATTATGTAATTTTCTCAATAAAGCACACGGCTGAAAAAGTTGCCGTAAAAGATTATTATTATATTGTTTCCTGAGGACAAAAAATAAACAGGTTGTTCAATTTTTGTCCCGAGGAAATGTTTTCAACATCCTTGAGGACAAAAGGTGGACAGATTGTCCAGTTGGTTTCCTGAAGACAAAAATTAAACAAGTTGTCCAATTTTTGTCCCGAGGAAATGTTTTCAACATCCTTGAGGACAAAAAGTGGACAGATTGTCCAGTTTGTTTCTTGAAGACAAAAAGTAAACAGGTTGTCCAATTTTTGTCCCGAGGAAAGTTTTTCAATATCCTTGAGGACAAAAGGTGGACAGATTGTCCAATTTTTGTCCCGAGGTAATGTTTTCAACATCCTTGAGGACAAAAGATGGACAGATTGTCCAGTTGGTTTCCTGAAGACAAAAAGTAAACATGTTGTCCAATTTTGTCCCGAAGAAATGTTTTCAACATCCTTGGGGACAGAAAGTGGACAGATTGTCCAATTTTTGTCCCAAGGTAATGTTTTCAACATCCTTGAGGACAAAAGGTGGACAGATTGTCCAGTTGGTTTCCTGAAGACAAAAAGTAAACAAGTTGTCCAATTTTTGTCCCGAGGAAATGTTTTCAACATCCTTGAGGACAGAAAGTGGACAGATTGTCCAGTTTGTTTCTTGAAGACAAAAAGTAAACAGGTTGTCCACTTTTTGTCCCGAGGTAATGTTTTCAACATCCTTGAGGACAAAGGTGGACAGATTGTCCAGTTGGTTTCCTGAAGACAAAAAGTAAACAGGTTGTCCAATTTTTGTCCCGAGGAAATGTTTTCAACATCCTTGAGGACAAAAAGTGGACAGATTGTCCAATTTTTGTCCCGAGGTAATGTTTTCAACATCCTTGAGGACAAAAGATGGACAGATTGTCCAGTTGGTTTCCTGAAGACAAAAAGTAAACAGGTTGTCCAATTTTTGTCCCGAAGAAATGTTTTCAACATCCTTGGGGACAGAAAGTGGACAGATTGTCCAATTTTTGTCCCAAGGTAATGTTTTCAACATCCTTGAGGACAAAAGGTGGACAGATTGTCCAGTTGGTTTCCTGAAGACAAAAAGTGAACAGGTCGTCCAATTTTTGTCCCGAGGAAATGTTTTCAACATCCTTGAGGACAAAAAGTGAACAGATTGTCCAATTTTTGTCCCGAGGTAATGTTTTCAACATCCTTGAGGACAAAAGGTGGACAGATTGTCCAGTCCAGTTGGTTTCCTGAAGACAAAAAGTAAACAGGTTGTCCACTTTTTGTCCTCAAGGATGTTGAAAACATTTCCCCGGGACAAAAATTGGACAACTTGTTTAATTTTTGTCTTCAGGAAACCAACTGGACAATCTGTCCACCTTTTGTCCTCAAGGATGTTGAAAACAAAAAGTAAACAGGTTGTCCAATTTCTGTCCCGAGGAAATGTTTTCAACATCCTTGAGGACAAAAAGTGGACAGATTGTCCAATTTTTGTCCCGAGGTAATGTTTTCAACATCCTTGAGGACAAAAGGTGGACAGATTGTCCAGTCCAGTTGGTTTCCTGAAGACAAAAAGTAAACAGGTTGTCCAATTTTTGTCCCGAGGAAAGTTTTTCAATATCCTTGAGGACAAAAAGTGGACAGATTGTCCAGTTTGGCCGAGTGGTCAAGTGGTTAGCGTTCGGCTGTCGCTCCACAGACCTGGGTTCGATCCCCGCTCGCCGCGGTATCTGTCTGGCGGACCGCATGAGCTGGTTACAAAGCTCACCCATGCCTATCTCCACCCCTCTACGGACAGTCCTTCTACGGTTGATATACGATTTGTGTGTGATTATGTAATTTTCTCAATAAAGCACACGGCTGAAATAGTTGCCGTAAAAGATTATTATTATATTGTTTCCTGAAGACAAAAAATAAACAGGTTGTCCAATTTTTGTCCCGAGAAATGTTTTCAACATCCTTGAGGACAAAAGGTGGACAGATTGTCCAGTTGGTTTCCTGAAGACAAAAATTAAAACAAGTTGTCCAATTTTTGTCCCGAGGAAATGTTTTCAACATCCTTGAGGACAAAAGGTGGACAGATTGTCCAGTCCAGTTGGTTTCCTGAAGACAAAAAGTAAACAGGTTGTCCAATTTTTGTCCCGAGGAAAGTTTTTCAATATCCTTGAGGACAAAAAGTGGACAGATTGTCCAGTCCAGTTGGTTTCCTGAAGACAAAAAGTAACAGGTTGTCCAATTTTTGTCCCGAGGAAAGTTTTTCAATATCCTTGAGGACAAAAAGTGGACAGATTGTCCAGTTTGGCCGAGTGGTCAAGTGGTTAGCGTTCGGCTGTCGCTCCACAGACCTGGGTTCGATCCCCGCTCGCCGCGGCATCTGTCTGGCGGACCGCATGAGCTGGTTACAAAGCTCACCCATGCCTATCTCCACCCCTCTACGGACAGTCCTTCTACGGTTGATATATGATTTGTGTGTGATTATGTAATTTTCTCAATAAAGCACACGGCTGAAATAGTTGCCGTAAAAGATTATTATTATATTGTTTCCTGAAGACAAAAAGTGAACAGGTCGTCCAATTTTTGTCCCGAGGAAATGTTTTCAACATCCTTGAGGACAAAAAGTGAACAGATTGTCCAATTTTTGTCCCGAGGTAATGTTTTCAACATCCTTGAGGACAAAAGGTGGGCAGATTGTCCAGTTGGTTTCCTGAAGACAAAAATTAAACAAGTTGTCCAATTTTTGTCCCGAGGAAATGTTTTCAACATCCTTGAGGACAAAAAGTGGACAGATTGTCCAGTTTGTTTCTTGAAGACAAAAAGTAAACAGGTTGTCCACTTTTTGTCCCGAGGTAATGTTTTCAACATCCTTGAGGACAAAAGGTGGACAGATTGTCCAGTTGGTTTCCTGAAGACAAAAAGTAAACAGGTTGTCCAATTTTTGTCCCGAGGAAATGTTTTCAACATCCTTGAGGACAAAAGATGGACAGATTGTCCAGTTGGTTTCCTGAAGACAAAAAGTAAACAGGTTGTCCGATTTTTGTTCCGAAGAAATGTTTTCAACATCCTTGGAAACAGAAAGTGGACAGATTGTCCAATTTTTGTCCCAAGGTAATGTTTTCAACATCCTTGAGGACAAAAGGTGTACAGATTGTCCAATTGGTTTCCTGAAGACAAAAGTAAACAGGTTGTCCAATTTTTGTCCCGAGGAAATGTTTTCAACATCCTTGAGGACAAAAGGTGGACAGATTGTCCAGTTGGTTTCCTGAAGACAAAAATTAAACAAGTTGTCCAATTTTTGTCCCGAGGAAATGTTTTCAACATCCTTGAGGACAAAAGGTGGACAGATTGTCCAGTCCAGTTGGTTTCCTGAAGACAAAAAGTAAACAGGTTGTCCAATTTTTGTCCCGAGGAAAGTTTTTCAATATCCTTGAGGACAAAAAGTGGACAGATTGTCCAGTCCAGTTGGTTTCCTGAAGACAAAAAGTAAACAGGTTGTCCAATTTTTGTCCCGAGGAAAGTTTTTCAATATCCTTGAGGACAAAAAGTGGACAGATTGTCCAGTTTGGCCGAGTGGTCAAGTGGTTAGCGTTCGGCTGTCGCTCCACAGACCTGGGTTCGATCCCCGCTCGCCGCGGCATCTGTCTGGCGGACCGCATGAGCTGGTTACAAAGCTCACCCATGCCTATCTCCACCCCTCTACGGACAGTCCTTCTACGGTTGATATATGATTTGTGTGTGATTATGTAATTTTCTCAATAAAGCACACGGCTGAAATAGTTGCCGTAAAAGATTATTATTATATTGTTTCCTGAAGACAAAAAGTGAACAGGTCGTCCAATTTTTGTCCCGAGGAAATGTTTTCAACATCCTTGAGGACAAAAAGTGAACAGATTGTCCAATTTTTGTCCCGAGGTAATGTTTTCAACATCCTTGAGGACAAAAGGTGGGCAGATTGTCCAGTTGGTTTCCTGAAGACAAAAATTAAACAAGTTGTCCAATTTTTGTCCCGAGGAAATGTTTTCAACATCCTTGAGGACAAAAAGTGGACAGATTGTCCAGTTTGTTTCTTGAAGACAAAAAGTAAACAGGTTGTCCACTTTTTGTCCCGAGGTAATGTTTTCAACATCCTTGAGGACAAAAGGTGGACAGATTGTCCAGTTGGTTTCCTGAAGACAAAAAGTAAACAGGTTGTCCAATTTTTGTCCCGAGGAAATGTTTTCAACATCCTTGAGGACAAAGATGGACAGATTGTCCAGTTGGTTTCCTGAAGACAAAAAGTAAACAGGTTGTCCGATTTTTGTTCCGAAGAAATGTTTTCAACATCCTTGGAAACAGAAAGTGGACAGATTGTCCAATTTTTGTCCCAAGGTAATGTTTTCAACATCCTTGAGGACAAAAGGTGTACAGATTGTCCAATTGGTTTCCTGAAGACAAAAAGTAAACAGGTTGTCCAATTTTTGTCCCGAAGAAATGTTTTCAACATTCTTGGGAACAGAAAGTGGACAGATTGTCCAATTTTTGTCCCAAGGTAATGTTTTCAACATCCTTGAGGACAAAAGGTGGACAGATTGTCCAGTTGGTTTCCTGAAGACAAAAAGTGAACAGGTCGTCCAATTTTTGTCCCGAGGAAATGTTTTCAACATCCTTGAGGACAAAAAGTGAACAGATTGTCCAATTTTCGTCCCGAGGTAATGTTTTCAACATCCTTGAGGACAAAAGGTGGACAGATTGTCCAGTCCAGTTGGTTTTCCTGAAG